>JAQISU010000179.1:7735000-7775000 GCA_029339505.1 Unio delphinus | reverse complement strand
CCTTTAAATACGTTACAGTTCTACGTGATCTCCATGTATCAGCATCACCCTTTAAATACGTTACAGTTCTACGTGATTTCAATGTATAATATCGTCCTTTAAATACGAGACAGTTCTACGTGATCTCCATGTATTAACATTGCCCTTTTAAATACGTTACAGTTCTACGTGATCTCCATGTATTAGCATCGCTCTCCATGTATTAGCATCGCCCTTTTAAATACGTTAAAGTTCTACGTGATCTCCATGTATCAGCATCACCCTTTAAATACGTTACAGTTCTACGTGATCTCCATGTATTAGCATCGCCCTTTAAATACGTTACAGTTCTACGTGATCTCCATGTATTAGCATCACCCTTTAAATACGTTACAGTTCTACGTGATCTCCATGTATTAGCATCACCCTTTTAAATACGTTACAGTTCTACGTGATCTCCATGTATCAGCATCACCCTTTAAATACGTTACAGTTCTACGTGATCTCCATGTATCAGCATCACCCTTTAAATACGTTACAGTTCTACGTGATTTCAATGTATAATATCGTCCTTTAAATACGAGACAGTTCTACGTGATCTCCATGTATTAGCATTGCCCTTTTAAATACGTTACAGTTCTACGTGATCTCCATGTATTAGCATCACCCTTTAAATACGTTACAGTTCTACGTGATCTCCATGTATTAGCATCGCCCTTTAAATACGTTACAGTTCTACGTGATTTCAATGTATCAGCATCACCCTTTAAATACGTTACAGTTCTACGTGATTTTAATGTATCAGCATCAACCTTTAAATACGTTACAGTTCTACGTGATTTCAATGTATAATATCGTCCTTTAAATACGAGACAGTTCTACGTGATCTCCATGTATTAGCATTGTCCTTTTAAATACGTTACAGTTCTACGTGATCTCCATGTATTAGCATCACCCTTTAAATACGTTACAGTTCTACGTGATCTCCATGTATTAGCATCGCCCTTTAAATACGTTACAGTTCTACGTGATTTCAATGTATCAGCATCACCCTTTAAATACGTTACAGTTCTACGTGATTTCAATGTATAATATCGTCCTTTAAATACGAGACAGTTCTACGTGATCTCCATGTATTAGCATTGTCCTTTTAAATACGTTACAGTTCTACGTGATCTCCATGTATTAGCATCACCCTTTAAATACGTTACAGTTCTACGTGATCTCCATGTATTAGCATCGCCCTTTAAATACGTTACAGTTCTACGTGATTTCAATGTATCAGCATCACCCTTTAAATACGTTACAGTTCTACGTGATTTCAATGTATAATATCGTCCTTTAAATACGAGACAGTTCTACGTGATCTCCATGTATTAGCATTGTCCTTTTAAATACGTTACAGTTCTACGTGATCTCCATGTATTAGCATCACCCTTTAAATACGTTACAGTTCTACGTGATCTCCATGTATTAGCATCGCCCTTTAAATACGTTACAGTTCTACGTGATTTCAATGTATCAGCATCACCCTTTAAATACGTTACAGTTCTACGTGATCTCCATGTATTAGCATCACCCTTTAAATACGTTACAGTTCTACGTGATCTCCATGTATTAGCATCGCCCTTTAAATACGTTACAGTTCTACGTGATCTCCATGTATCAGCATCACCCTTTAAATACGTTACAGTTCTACGTGATTTCAATGTATAATATCGTCCTTTAAATACGAGACAGTTCTACGTGATCTCAATGTATCAGCATCGCCCTTTAAATACGAGACAGTTCTATGTTATTTCAATATATCATATCGTCCTTTAAGTACGAGACAGTTCTACGTGATTTCATTGTATCATATCGTCCTTTAAATACGAGACAGTTCTACGTGATTTCCATGTATCATCATCACTCTTTAATACTTTAAAACTCTACGTGATATTCATTCGCGAAGTATATATTAAAATCACAATCGTGCAAAATCTCAGGCGACTTACCTCACGAAATGGGTGAATGTTTATTATGTACAATACAATAGAAAGAAAGAAACAAAGAAAAGAACTCAACTAAATGAAAGAAATACTGGACGCAGACATATTAGATTGATACGTATAGTAAGGAAAAGAGGAAGGTAGATAAATTTAAATCGGTATACAATACAGAGAGAGAGAGAGAGAGAGAGAGAGAGAGAGAGAGAGAGAGAGAGAGAGAGAGAGAGGTGAACATTCAGACAGATGGATGTAAAATAAAAGTCATTCATTATATTGATTACACAAGTGCAGCATATCAAAGAAAAATCTGGAGAATACGTCAATATATAAAATCCATATATCGCTGGTTATCAAAGAAATATCAGGATGTAAAATCCAAACCGATGGAATAAGTATATCTTACTTTTTTTCTGAGGCAAATTAAACGTAATTATATTCTACAGATCACAGCCTTTCTATGAAATATGTGAAAATTTTGGGAACAACATTCCTACAACACGTTAAAGTGCATTCATGGCAGACGTGTGTGTGTGTGTGTTCGTGTGTGTGTGTGTGTGTGTGTGTGTGAGAGAGAGAGAGAGAGAGAGAGAGAGAGAGAGAGAGAGAGAGAGAGAGAGAGAGAGAGAGAGAGAGATTGCTTTGCATTTAAAGTCCTTTTCAACACATATTTTATACATGGCTGCCATATTAAAATCTATATAATATCGGAAATGTGTGTAATTATTGTGTTCTAGATAAAATGTAAAAATGTATGTTTGTCATATTTGTAACTCCCGGATTAAAGGTGTCATTAACTGCATCATAAAATCCAGTTTGTTTTCGTTACTCTTGTTAAATCACACCAGTCAAAGTCGGTCCCTGTGACCAAATTTTCACACTTATGTGGAATTGTAAATTTTCAACACCAGTGTCGTTTTTTAAAGTCAATACTGTCTATTGCTTAATTAACTTGTTTGTAAAAGCAATCATTGCCTTACTTGACTACAAACAAATCGATTCAAGCACATGACTAGGAGTACATCTTTACGAAAGTGTACGTCTCCCTATCCGAAGTCGGTCCTGAAAGGATATAATGCATAGATCCGACCTGTCAATCAAATCCACAGATGTTGACCAATCGGATAAGAGCGTCCGGTGCTACGGTAACATCCGCCATGTTTTACCCACAAACAAACGTGTGGTGAGAATACAGCTGCATTACAGACTTTCATGATTTTTTGTATATATTTACAAAATGGTGCTTCTATGTGCATGGGGATCATGCAATGCAGATGAGAGATATCCGGGAAGGTTGGATATAGTCGTTTTATACAGGAACAGTGGTGAAGTTATGTAGTTTGAAACCCTGTAGGGACTTAATTAGCCCTACTACAGGGGAGCAATATCCACTGACACTGCAACAATACATATTTATTTTTCAATATCATTCACATTCATTAGTAAAAGAAATGCTATTGGTGCATATATTTGAAACACACTGTTTACACCACTTAGTGAAATGCCAGATGAAGTGTTTATATATTTTTTATTAGGTTTCCAAACAACATGTGATACAGTTACAATTTTGTAAATGAAATTAGTAAATCCTCCCAGTGACATAAATACAAATAAAAAATGTCAGATACTGTTGTTTTTTGTTTGTCTCAATGCTGCTGTCTGAGATTCCAGCTTATGTGAGCTTACCTCATCCAACTATATCCATTTACGTAATTTAACATTTGTTTTTGCCGAGTGTACTTCTTGAACAGTGTGTATATAATGAATTTCTAAAGGAATATGGATGTATGAGGATCCAGATAAAATGAATGCTCGCTATTTAATGTATGTGAAATCAAATTGTACAAAAATAAGCCACATTACTTAAATAGTCGGTACCGATCGGCTACATGACCTGCATGACTTGTACTATAACAGTTGCCTTTACTTCAGGGTATTAAACAGTTCAAACATTAAAAATAGTTCATAAAAATACAAAACATTAAATTTACATCTGTAAGGAAGCACATTATTAGAATGAATAATAATTTCGTGTCGCTGTCGTCTGGAATTTCTCATGTTGTTGTGAGTTTAACGCCATTTTCAGCATCCGATTGGACATACGTACGTACGTACCTACCTACCTTAACTACCTACCTACCTATATATATATATATATATATATATATATATATATATATATATATATATATATATATATATATATATATATATATATATATATATATATATATATATATATATATATAATTATGGCGGCCAGTATAACTGATGGAGGTAGAACTCAAGACTCCAATCTACCTGGACCGAGATGAGATGACAGTTATCGGTAACTGCAAGCGCTTAAGATCCTTGACACCCGGAATTTCTGACACCCAGTGTATATAATATACTATTTGTTTGTAAAATAAATATACTGGAGGGATTGAGCATTAAATGAAAAAACTTCTTTATTTTGCAGAATTCCGGTAAAACGGATTAAATTCGTGAAAACAAAATTCTTCACTTGTGAGTTTATTAATATTAGACAATTTTACTGCATCATCCTCAGACTAGTATACCTAGGTTATAGATTGCTTTATCTTCATAATGATATTCAGATCAGTATGATGCAAGTCTATGGAGAGGAGCTGTCACCATATATCGAGAAAAGTACATTGCAAAAGCGATGTACGCTGTGCAGACTTTACCGAAGTCTGTCGGTATCCAAAGATTTGTCTCTCGTTTCCCCCCAGTGGTAGCTATCAAATGTTCTGGCAAGGCAAAACTTTTGTATAGTCAGCTGCACATTGGTATCACCAGCTGAGTCGACCGCGGTGTAGCAGACGAATCTATTATACTTCGCACAACATACAATGAAGTCTGTTGAGATTATTATTTCATATCATGTTTCTGGACTTCCCTGCTCACAAAGTAATTTTGATAATGATAGAATGTGGTATGGAAGAGAAATAGAGAAACCTACGAAGCTACGTCTCCATGAAGTTTCTCGCTTATTGGATTACTTTGCCTTATTAATATGTCTGTATGTGAATTTTGTTTTCTTTTCATTCTCATATAGTTTGATCTTTTGTGACTTCAGTTATATAATATTCCAATGTCTATATTAAAAAAAAAAAATAAAAACAGCCAAATTGTCGCTGGAACATACAAATATATAACACAGTAACCTTGTTACTGCATTGAATGGATGCATATTTTACGTACAGCGTTGACTGGGAAAATGGCCCTGTCACGGAAAAACAACACGATAGACTGGAACAAGAAAAGAAGGTGACAATCGTCTATTTTGGGTGGAAGTAAGACGCACATACTAAGTTCCATTATTGTAGTTTAAATTGTATTTATGTCATTAGAACATGTTTGATAGCTAAACGAAACGTATGTCCTTGATATATTTGAAACACAGGCAACCACCTGGACCTGAATTTTACGGACGCATGAGAGAGAGAGAGAGAGAGAGAGAGAGAGAGAGAGAGAGAGAGAGAGAGAGAGAGAGAGAGAGAGAGAGAGCTAGCTGATCTTTTACGGGTACTTATTACAAATATGAGAGATCCTATTGGTAGCTTAGTGACCAAGAACATTTTGTGATATTTTGTTTTATTTTGCGTCTTGCTTAAAAGGAAATATTTCTGAATTGTATCCGTGCCTTTGTTGTCATGGAATGATGTATTTAGAGAATTGACATCTCTCCTTTTGAGCCGATGTTTATTCTGACTTAAAACAAAAAGAGATATAGAGATAAGTGTGAGAGAGATTGAGGGTTGACATGAATGATTTCCCGTTATTAGCAATTCACATGCAGTCATACCTCAAAGTACGTTCGCCCCAAAAACAAGCGACACAGGTACTTGAATTAATAATGATTGTCCCTTGATCATAAAGATTTCCAGAGGAAAGAAATTCTATCTCATCTCAATGGCGTCATCTCTCTCTCTCTCTCTCTCTCTCTCTCTCTCTCTCTCTCTCTCTCTCTCTCTCTATATATATATATATATATATATATATATATATATATATATATATATATATATATATATATATATATATATATATATATACAAACACACACACACACACACACACACACACACCGGAGTTGCTGAGAACGTTCTCGTGAACATTGCATTGTTGTTGCAGAGGTTTGGAAGAGTAGGAAGATGGAGACCATGGATCCGGAAGTGACGTAAATAAATGTGTAGAAAGATGTATTACAAAGGTACATTATTAGAGTGGATAGGAGATTTACGGCATGTGAACTACTATTACAGCCGAGGATCGTCGCACACATAATTTAGCAGAATTAGTACGTCTGTATATTGAGTAAATAAAATCACATAGATAAGAGGTTTGTTTATTTGGTAGGTAGCCTAGCTGGATAGATAAGCTGGTAAGTAAGAATGAAGATGTTAGGCAGGGTAATATAGTGGATAGGTAACTCCAAGTCAAACATGTAGGTAGATAATTAAGAAAGGAGACAGGTAACAGGGAGGCTTAGTAAACAGGTAAGTACAGAATGAATATTAATTTATTCACTTACATATTGGCTGTCTTTACTATGTTCCTGAGCGTAAACACATATATACTAAAATAGTTAAAAACTACCCGGGCGTAAACACATATACTATGAGTTTTTCAAACTATCCGGGTGTAAGCATGTGTGTTCTATAAGAGTTAAAAACTATCTGGACGTAAACACAGATATACTATAGGAGTTAAACACTATCTGGACGTAAACACTATAAGAGTTAAAAACTACCTGGGCATAAACATATATATATAATGTAAGAGTTAAAATCTCTCTGGGCGTAAACACATGTATTATATGAGTTAAAAACTATCTGGGCGTAAACACATATATACTATAAGAGTTAAAAACTACCCGGGCGTAAACACATATACTATGAGTTTTTCAAACTATCCGGGTGTAAGCATGTGTGTTCTATAAGAGTTAAAAACTATCTGGACGTAAACACAGATATACTATAGGAGTTAAACACTATCTGGGCGTAAACACTATAAGAGTTAAAAACTACCTGGGCATAAACATATATATATAATGTAAGAGTTAAAATCTCTCTGGGCGTAAACACATGTATTATATGAGTTAAAAACTATCTGGGCGTAAACACATATATACTACAAGAGTTAAAAACTACCTGGGCGTAAACACATGTATTATATGAGTTAAAAAATATCTGGGCGTAAACACATATGTACTATAAGAGTTAAAAAATATCTGGGCGTAAATATATACATACTATGAGTGTTTCAACTCTCCGGGTGTAAGCACGTGTGTTCTATAAGAGTTTAAAACTATATGAGCGTAAACATACAATATGAATGTTTCTTAATATTTGGGCGTAAACACATACATACTTTTTTCAGATTATTTGGGCGAAAACATGTATATACCACGAGTGTTTCAAACAACCTGGGCGTAAACACATGTATTATATAAGCGTTTAAAACTATCTTGGCGTACATACGTGTATTATAAAAGAGCTTAAAACTACCTGGATGTAAACACATTTACAGTGTGTGTTTTAAACTATCTGTGTGTAAACACATTTACACAATGTGTATTTCAAACTATCTGGGCGTAAACTTGAATATGAAACTATCATTAAGTCGCCAGGACCAATTTTAATAAAATATATAATGTTATCCATACAAAGTTTTTGTGTTCGAATTCTTTTGAAAGCATCAAATTTTTTAATATAACATTTGATCAACTGGAAGCCAGTGATGACGTCTCTTTTTGTAGCTTGCCATGAAATTGTAAGATAATTACGGAACCAAGCATAGGAAATTAGAAACCATTTCGACGATAATGGGAGATGTATCTAGTAATAATTACTCTCTATATATTATTTTACGGTGAAGTACATGAATTAAAGTCTTTTGATCTTCATCGTCACCTATAATTAGATAACAATTAGATAACAATTAATTATAACAATAAACACCATCCAGTTAAACACACGTTAATGTTTTTTTCCTTAGAATGTAAAAGAACTAATGTATTCTACAGTTTTGTACAAATCTATTGTCGACTTTGTCCGAGTTGGACCTTTGTGACTCTTGTCAGGAAATGTTTGTGCAAGTTAGTTGTCTGCAAACAAGTAACGTTTCTGCGTCTTAAAGTACTGCAGTCTGTTATTGAAAGACAAATATTATTCTCTGGAAATGAACGCGAAGTATACAAAAATCAACCCTGAGGTATGACAACCGCTACTCAGTATTTGCCTCCTTTTTATAAAAACCTAATTCAAACAACTTACAAACAAGGATTTATATGATAAAATATATATTTTCATCAACAATGACATATTTGCCGTTTACTGCGTCTGCTTAATTCAGATAATAGTAATAAAATATACATACTTGATGAGAAACTACATTATAGGTATATACTCGCTTATAAGTCGAATCCAAATACAGACTGCACAGATCCAGATCTTTAAAACAAACAACTAAGACCCTGATTGCACGATGTTAGATTAGCTATGCTGTTCGAAGTTGGACTTTACATATATGGGAGTAAATACGACATTCTCTTCTAATCCAAAAGAGTGTATCATGTAATTGTATCATGGAACACAAACACAATAATGATTCCGTGCTAATCTGGTGGAATATAAAACTAATTAATTAGACACAATTAATATAAACGGACTCATTGGTATGTGTTTTGCATATAAAACATATGTAATAATATATCATAAGTGATATAATAAAGTTCAGATGAAAGCAAAATTATTATTATTGTGAATACGTATAGTAATTGTTGACTAACTAGTTGGTATCTTTCTTTACTATTACCGCTGTCACAACAATATCTGTCCCTCGCCGTTTTTTTTTTTCTTCAAATCTGCAATTCGTTTCTAAACTCACTGCATAAAGTGCTATGGTCTTTTTTTTTTCTTTTTTTTTTTGGAACCATTGGAAGTCATTGGCACATTATTATTTCATAATTGGTACAGAAACTCCTTTAATGTGATTTTTAATATTCATTTTCATTTAAACGGTCTATCCCAATAACAATGAAATTCACACATTTTTGAATATTTTATATAGGAAATCGGCCCACAACATAATCATAATCATTACTTATCAAGTTATACCTACTAAGTGTCAATTACTCATTCTATTGGTGCCCTTATCCTGATGCTTTTAGTAACTTATTATGCAAAAAAAAATAATTATTTAATAATTAACAATTTTAACTGCTAAATTTCTCTTGCAATACAGTCAAGGAAATAAAAAAACCGTACTCAGAAAGAAGCTGACTGAATTCAGTTATATCGTCAAAAATGTATGTAGTAATTTGAAATAATACAAAAACCTTAATCGGCATATAAGAAGCAATAAAATAGATTTTGAATTATAATAAAAACAAGAGGCATTAATGTTGAAGTGCTTATAAGTCATAAAAACCTCAGGCCATAATGGAATTCATGAGAATAACAACAGTAACTAAGGAACAGAAACAACTTCCACTATTCCTATCTTCAGCTAATATTATTCAACAAATAAGAAGATGAAGAAAAAGAAGAATTGATAGATAACGATAATCGTTAAATTATTAAATCTATTACTTATGTAATTAATGATAACTTAATTTAAGTGATACGAGCTTATGCAAACATTGAAATTCATTTGAATAAAGATTCGCAACAACAAATGGCAGAATTTCATTGATTACACCATATAATAATAATAATAATAATAATAATAATAATAATAATAACGGATGAGTATAACTTATATCCTGTTTAAATAACACATTTATTTCTTTCCATGAACCAGCATATGGGAAGATTAACGTTTCAGCCAGCCAGCCAGACATACAGTTAGTCAGTCAGCCAGCCAGCCAGACGGAAGGACGGACGGACGGACAGACAGACAGACAGACAGACAGACAGATAGATAGATAGATAGATAGATAGATAGATAGATAGATAGATAGATAGATAGATAGATAGATAGATAGATAGAAAGAAATAGACAGATAGATAGATAGATAGATAGATAGATAGATAGATAGATAGATGGGTAACCTTATGAAAAGATTTTAAATATTCTCTAAATTTTAAAAAATAAACAGGTTAAAAAGCATTTGAGATTCAATCTATTTATTTTGAACTACAAATGTTAACGCAAGATTGTGACAATATTTTTCAGCAAATAACACTGCCATCTTCCCTGATTAAGAATTGCAACATCACTTAACATCGCCTTCTTCCTTGACTAGGAACAACAGCAAAGTCAAGCAAAATCTCATACTCTATTCTTTATCTAAAATTATTTATTTCATCGCAGACATATGTACTACGCGGTTTTCTACCATATAAAATCTTCACATGATCTGAAAGAATCTTTACAATACATTGTCAAAATTTCGAACCATAAAAGGATGTGCGGTGGTTCTGTTGGTAGAGCGTCGGACTCGTATGGTCGCGGGTTCGATAACCGCCCAGGCCAGCCCAGGTACGATTGCTTCCTCGGCCAAAGGATAATTGTTACAAGTAAGTACCGTTAAACCCTATGAAACTAACAACTGAAACGTGCACAGCGTCTTCAGGGTATGGTTCAATACATATATAGGATATTGTTAAATGCACACACACACACACACACACACACACACAGTCATATAGCCAGTAGCTTCCAGTGTATTGGTCATTTTCCCCTTTGTTCTTTCTCCACCTGATATACTGTCCGCCAAGTACAGTGTACGATATGGTGATAAATGGCGTTAATCCAACAAAACCAATCAATGTAAGAAAATGTAGCAAATATTAGTACTGCATAAACGTAACAAGGTTTTAATACCATTTGAAATAACAGTTTCTTTGAGTAAATAGGAAATAGAGTTTGGATAAAGTGAATCTGAATTCAATACAAAACATTACTTACCTTGAATTTGTGCAGTCCTCGTATAAAATGTCAAATTCCTTACAAGAAATAAGTTTGCACCTGTTGACACCTGGCTGAATTGCTCCCAAGCCTCGGAGAATTCGTACCTGTTCAACATTGCAGACAATGGGCGTAATGTCCAGTCTCTTCAGCTTTGTATACACTGTGTGTAATCCCCCAACAAGATGTTTCAAGAAGAGTTCAAAAGCCTGTGGGAGGCAAATAAGTTCTTTTCCATTCACCATGAACGCTGCAACTTTGGCAGAACGGTACTCGATCAATTTGCATACATTGTTCTCTGGGTTGCAGGCGACAGGTGGTGGGGAACTATAGGAAACCTTGTTAAGTTTGGTCATTAAGTCCGGAGTGTGATTTAGAAATGCCGAAATCCCCAGGGACATCCCCGTCCCCTGATTCTGATCCTTCCCGTGTCCCAGCGTGGAGTGCGCTCTTGGTGGTGAAGGCAGGCAATTTAGCTTTTGCACTGATGTGCCGCCTATCTCCATTTTAACGCTTGTCCGATACAATGTTAACTGATGCGATATTGAAAGCGCTATACGCTAGCCGTATTATAAACACTAATGACACCACAACACTGCATTCGAGTGTTTTATACAAAGATAAATACAATCAGGCTTATCCTTAGGTCGGGGCCGCAAACAAACTCGTATCTTCTGATAGGCCGAAGCGAACTGACAGTGTATCAGGAATACTTAATTGAATATTTGCTTAGAAAAATATACTTTCGATTCTCGTTTCATATGAAGATTAATGAAATCAGAATGGGAGCAAAATGAACACATAAAGTACGGTGTTAAGAAATTATCGAGCGCATTACAATTGAGCGAAATGAAATGCTTGTCTCGGTTGCGTGGAGCGAAAGTTCTGTATAATATAATTACGTTGCTGACCAAGATCCAATAGAAATGACTGTTAATTGCATAATTGGTGAATGGAGGAAAAGATATATATTGCTTTTAATACTGTACAAGGATGAAAGGCACCAATTAGAAATAATATGGGAGATTCTGGATATGTTGCACATTTTACTCAACATAATGTAAAATTTAAATTCATACAGATTAATTAGATTAATTGATGTATTTTTATTTACAAATCTGTACATGCCTTCATCTGTCTTGTTAGCTCTCCGTCAATCTATCTGTTTGTCTGCTCTCTCTCTCTCTCTCTCTCTCTCTCTCTCTCTCTCTCTCTCTCTCTCTCTCTCTATATATATATATATATATATATATATATATATAGGTAATGGTCATTCAGATAATATTTGCTTAATATTTTATTGATGTATTTATATTACTGTATTGATTACTGCACTGTTGTATAGAGATAATTTATTTTAATGTAAATTTAAAAATAGCAAAACATTTTATCGCAGAAGTGGATGCTAGAAAAATATATTATCCAAATTAAAAGCAAAACCAACACAGAAAACATGGCTTTGATAACTCCGATCTCTAGAGTTTTGTTCTTCCGAAATTTTCCAATTCGAGTAACACTCAGCACTGGCTTGCAGAGAAGAGTTTTCGCATAAAGAGTTTCAACTTTCTTCACAGCTTACTCGAATTAAGAGACATTTATTGTGAGTGACTGTTTGGTTGTGAAGGACTGCGATACTTGGACTTTGACATTATTTGATACTTTGATATTAATCAGACTCGTAACCTGGATACATATTCTACAACAAAGTCATCTTTCTGTGGTCAACACAACATTGCATATGTACAAACAGCGCTTATAAGGTACGTGAGAGAGAGAGAGAGAGAGAGAGAGAGAGAGAGAGAGAGAGAGAGAGAGAGAGAGAGAGAGAGAGAGAGAGAGAGAGGGGGGGGTATGCATGCTGAGTTCATGATTTAAGTTATTGAATTTTACTTATAACAATGTGGGATTTGCATTTCATCTTCTTTATGTAACTCGGATCTGCTTTGAAATTCGTACTAGATGCAAATTATTATTATTTTATAATGATCAGTGACATCACAGTTTCATATGTAACACAATGTCTCCATATTCTTTAATGTACGGTACAAAATGTCAGTAACTTCACAGTGTTCTCTGTAATATAAGGTGTCCATGTGTAATACAAATGTCGGTACAGTATAATATGTCGGTATTTTCGTAGTGCCCGCTGTAAAACGAGGTGTCGATATTCAGCGCATTGCGTTGTCAGTAAAACAAAGCTTGTATGTTCCTACCTGATTAAGCGTCATGGACCGATATGCTTATCATACCGAACATTTTTACCGATCCTTGGGATTGTTTCTCCCAAAAAATGATGCAAACCGTTTTTTCTTAATAAACATATAATGATTTTTTAAAATTATTTTAAGTAAAATGTAGTATTTAGGCATCTACAAGGGCAGATATATATATATATATATATATATATATATATATATATATATATATATATATATATATATATATATATATATATATATATATATATATATATATATATATATATATATATATATATATATATATATAGTTTAAGACAGAAGTAAAGAAATTATTAAGCAGGCTTATTATAGAGATTAAAACAGAACTAAGGAAAGAGTTATTAAGCAAGCTTATATAATGTGATTAAGACATAATTAAGCAAAGAGTTATTAAGCAAGCTTATATAATGTGATTAAGACATAATTAAGCAAAGAGTTATTAAGCAAGCTTATATAATGTGATTAAGACATAATTAAGCAAAGAGTTATTAAGCAAGCTTATATAATGTGATTAAGACATAATTAAGCAAAGAGTTATTAGGCAAGCACATATATAGTTCGTGATTAAGACAGAAGTAGGGGGAGAGTTATTAAGCCTACATATGTTTAGTTAATAAGGCAGAAGTAAGGACCTAATTATTAATCAAGCTTATATATTGTGATAAGAAAGAAGTAAAGTTCTTAAACAAGCTTATATATTTTGATAAGAAAGAAGTAAAGTTATTAAACAAGCTTATAAAATGTGATCAAAGCTCAAAATTACCATTGAAATGTGCAATGATTTGAATTAATAGCGTTTCAAAATGTTATCCTTTTTTAGTGATTGTTCTTGCACTAAATTAAGTGGATATGTTATTAATACGTACTTAATACGTATGCATATATTCATGTATATGTAACAGCTTGATTGTCTTTCTGTATATGTATTTGTCTTTCTTAGTCACCGTCTGAGCTTTGGTCAGTCCACCCGTCCATAACTCTGTCTGCGCCATTAATTTGTTCTTTTGTCGATATGCCGATCTCTCCAATTAAAAAAGATATCGTTCAAATGATACATATGATAAAGAGCTACCAATAAAAAGCAGTAGTGTACATACTACGAGTGTTAACCACCTTTAGATGTTTAATCAATTCGATCTTTTGACCACGAATAAATGGAAAAAATCTTACAAAGCATCATTTTAATTGGAGATATTATCGGTATGTACAATACGTTTTGCGCCATTATATTTGTAAAATATATATTATTATCATTTATCGTAGAGATACGAAAGCAGTTACATACCACTCGTAAAACTTTATTCGCTGAGTATTGTCATCTATTGTCCATTTATAAATTTAAACCATAGTATAATCGTCTTCCACTAGCTTGCACAGTGCCGAAACAAAATAGTTTTATATTTTTAACGCAACTTAAATAATCAAACAAAGTTGCCTTGCGATAAACTCAGCAGTTTTAATTTTCAGTTAACACAATAATATTCACATGAAATAAACATGTTAACCTGTCGATTTCAAACATAAAGATAACGTCAACAAGGTAAATTTATAAAATACATTCAATGATAATAACATTAAAATTAAGATTAGAAAAGATAGATTCAAAACAACACATTGTGACATGGTATACGAAGTAAGCATCTGTTTTACGATTAACTATGGGAATGTCAAAATTTTGACATAGATCTGAAATCATTTACATCTATGAAATAATCGAAAAAAACGTGGAATATTGCTGAAAATGAAAGAAGACATGTTGCAAATGCAGGGTTATATGACCTAAACACAATTTATAAAGCGCAAAATGTTCTCTGTATGTTTGGAGTTTTATGTAATTTTACCAAACATAATTAGGAAATACATTAACACTAATAAACAAATTAATAGACATGACCCTTAGTTGAAGCTTTCAACGAACAAAACAGAACAGAGTATATATACATATATTAGGTTGACAATTGATATATTTAAAACTCATTAATTTAAGATTGGCGAACGTATCAATACGTCAGAATACAATACTGTTTTTATAAATGGATCGTTTCTTAATTTTACCGTCGAAATACTTAAGTTAATGGAATTATCTGTAAGTGATCCAGTTGTTTCAAGACAAAATAGACGAGTTCGACTATTTACGAATGTTTATGCAGCTGGATCTTAGCTCGAGTAGTTATGTGATATTTCTGCCTTTACCTTTTACTGCTTCTAGTCAAACATTGAGAAGTTGCAAAACCTATCAAGTAAATCTTGTTTTACAATAAAGTTTTAGAACATGAAATATTAATATCTGATGTCAATAAGTTTAATTGTATTTTGACATCTACGTACAGATACATAGATAAATATTTTAGATAACTCAGTCATCAGATATAATGATTATGGAAAGAGAGAGGATAGAAAGAATATCAAAGAGAAGAGATATCGAAACTAACTACAGGAAATGAAACAAATTGAAAAGAAAATGCCTTCAGATTTGTGCATGTGAATGTCGAGTGTTTCTGTTATTATTAATAGTAGATTTCTAATCCAAGATTTTATTTATTTTCCTCAGTGAGTTCTGTAATCCAACAACTAGTTTAATGGCTGTAATTAATGTTTTCTAGAATAACCCGTTAAAAAAGTTTCTCAAGATGACTTTGTTTAATACAATAGCGATAATCAACTGCGAGCAATTACAATAGCTTATAGACAACATATTCTAATACCAGCATCAGAGATTCCGACACAAAATTGATGCAGTTTCAATAACGTACGTAAGTTCCATTAATTTAAGCTTTTCTTGTAAAGACAATCGTGAGGATAATATATTGAATGATTTGATAAATATTGCACACAAATGAGATAGAAACGGAGGAGAGAGATGCATCCTAGGTCAAGCAATAATAGTTACTTAAACCTGAAAAATATACATAATTTTATTATAGAAGTTCAAGATATATTCAAACATAAATTGATATGCTCCCAATTGTTATGAGCAAAGGGAAAAAGCAGAAGTTGTTTATAAAAATATACAATATTCAATATAATTTACAGTCAATTTACACGATGACGTTAATGAGTAACATGAATAAATAACAAAATGACTCTAAGACCATAACACTTTACAATATCAACTAAAACAGTTACAAACAGACTAGAAAAATAAACGACTAGTACAAAACAATTTTTCAATTATTATGTTTTTTCATTTTAACACATCAAATAAATCTCTATGGAAACGGTTGAATATAATTTGTTGAAACTGTTGAATTCAGTACAATGTAGATTTATGTCATTAGTTTTGTTTTGCAACAGAACGAAATAATCGTTCTTGATATTAGTATGCAAGGGAGCATTAATGGATAACATCGTCCGGGCACATGGTGCTATTTTAGTTTTTAAAACACCATGATGTATTCTGCAGATCAGAGTCAAAGGCTTCATCAGTGTAAATTAAATTTGAAGTCTTGATCGTATTTTTGTTTATAAAAATATAAGTAGTCCTGAAATGTTTTCGCACATACGAGACTTAAAACTGGAAAAGTACATCTGGTTTACTATGCTTGAAAGTTGGTAACGGCTCCAGCATTTTAGATTTGTCTGTACCTGGAGCAGTCTTTAATTGCCAATTTATGCTCATGTTCTCGCAAAGAATGATGTTTCCGATGGAAGTTAGTCATATCGACAAACTGTGGACACAATACTAACCTTTCGTGATTTGGAGAAATCATTCAAGTAACGTTTATTTTTTACCAAGCTAATTTTCGTATTTTGTTTTTACATATTTATTGACATTCACGTGAGTCTGTAAATATTCAATTTTTTTATTTAAATGCCAGTACATGGAGGGGGCACATTCCCCATTTTGAAACTTCGCTTGGTAGCTAGGCAACATAGCTTGTGAAGATTGACACTACATCATAATGTAAACATTCTGCAGATTCATACGCAAATTACATTTATCACTTTATGAAATGACTAAAGAGACTCGTTCATAGTAAATGCTAATTTGTTTTGTTTTTGTATTTAATATGTAACGTGTCATTAAATAAACGTTTTCATCTTGACGAAACACAAAGGAAGAAATGAAGATTTAAAGCATGCATGCCTTCATAACCCATAAAAGTGCGTTTTAATGAAATGGTGTGTGTGTGTGTGTGTGTGTGTGTGTGTGTGAGAGAGAGAGAGAGAGAGAGAGAGAGAGAGAGAGAGAGAGAGAGAGAGAGAGAGCTTTGTCATTTGAAGTATACACCAGTGACCGTTTGTCATTAGATTATTCATATGTGTAACTATAATATGAGAAACGTCTTACAAATATAATATCATACTATTAACAACATAAATAATATATTTCTTGTCAATATAAAGAATTAAAGATGCATAATAGACATTCCCTCTATCTTATTTTAAAGTGGCAACACAATTCTTTATGTATTAGAGACGGTTTCATATTAAATGACGAGGTACTTGTCCCCAATCGATATATAATCTAACACCAATTGGAAAACAGTATTCAATTTATAGGCATAATACAGTAAAATGATCGATGAGTCTTTAATGCATTTCAAAGGTATTGAGCAACTCGTGCGATTTTTTTTAATTTTTATCTTGTAACGAAGAATGTTATTGCATTACATTACTGAAGTTGTATATCTGACATAGTGTGCATTTATGTTGAATTATAATCCTACCATGAAATATCTGATCACCGACGAGGGCTGCTTAGGGCTAATAACGTCACTGTTGTTTTTTTTTTTAATTCTGAACCGATTACGCCTAACGAAAATCAAAAACATGTCGTTTTGTATATACTTAGTAGCATAGTAATGGATATTTTCGCAGAAGATATACTCACTGGTTGTGGTTGTAGGTCTAATAACATATTTTAGCACACTATATGAAATGCATGGTGGCCAGTCATGGCTCGAGGAAGAACCCGAGATAACCCTGGTCAGATAGACCGACCCCACGGGAAGCTAATGACTCTCTTCTCTCTCTCTCTCTCTCTCTCTCTCTCTCTCTCTCTCTCTCTCTCTCTCTCTCTCTCTCTCTCTCTCTCATCCATAATTTTGTTTTCTTTGTGACGTTTGAAAGGAGTAATGTGATTTAAAAGATGAAAGAAAAAATTAGAACACCGTCATTTTGTCTATATCCCTTATGTACAAATGTATTTTTTTTCTTAAATTCTGTTACATGCTATTGTAATGTATTATTGTTTACTGGATTTGACATTGTCCAGAAATTCAGTTCAGTTCTGTTTGACTTGACTGTTATTGATAAACACCTAACTAACGAGTGAAACATTTTACCTTGTTTCTAACCTTGATTCAGAACTATTAATATTTTGGTAAACAGCTTTTTTATATAATTGTTTTAATTCTTTCTCAGAGTAAGCTTCCTTAAGTGGAATCAAGGCCATGCCTGGAGTACGTGAAATGAAACATGTGATTATTGTTACAAACGTCTAAATTTCTTGAAGGCTGACCCTCATCAGGAAATCTGTCTTAAACTTGTGTATAACTATTGTCTTTATAGATATTGATTAGTCGGGCTCCAAACATATGTTATGACCAGTATGAGTTGAAATTTTATTTATTTGAACTTAAAGTAATTCTTTTCTCTAAGAAATACATATGCGCTTCTACAAATGTATTGGATAAAACATTTATTGAAAGTTATACTAATTAAAAACTGGAATAATATGCTATGTGATTCAAAAAGAAACTGTTGACACAACAACACTTCGCAGGTTACATCAGATGTCATTGTCGTTCATTTTGGATTTCGAACTCAGTTTCATTCAGGAATTTTTATTACAAGGACTTCTATTTTTTAATTCTTGGAATGTTTTGGGTTTTGATTCGTAAAACCTTTATACCGTTACGTTCTTTCTCTCATCTTTCACTAGATATTCATGGAAATACATTATTTGTTACATTTAACAAAGCTTGTTGTCATCACTTTTTTTTAGTTATTTGTTGTATGAGCCTAGACTCATGACAGGAAAATTGGTGTGCTCGACCTTAGGATATATAAGTTTTACAGACATGTATAGGAGTGTGTATTAATGTATAGCAGTGTGTATTAATGTATAGTAGTGTGTATTAATGTATAGTAGTGTGTATTAATGTATAGTAGTGTTTGTAAATGTATAGTAGTGTGTATTAATGTATAGTAGTGTGTATTAATGTATAGTAGTGTGTATTAATGTATAGTAGTGTGTATTAATGTATAGTAGTGTTTGTAAATGTATAGAAGTGTGTATTAATGTATAGTAGTGTGTATTAATGTATAGTGTGTATTAATGTATAGTAGTGTGTATTAATGTATAGTAATGTTTGTAAATGTATAGTAGTGTGCATTAATGTATAGTAGTGTGTATTAATATATAGTAGTGTGTATTAATGTATAGTAGTGTGTATTAATATATAGTAGTGTTTGTAAATGTATAGTAGTGTGTATTAATGTATAGTAATGTTTGTAAATGTATAGTAGTGTGCATTAATGTATAGTAGTGTGTATTAATGTATAGTAGTGTGTATTAATGTATAGTAGTGTGTATTAATATATAGTAGTGTTTGTAAATGTATAGTAGTGTGTATTAATGTATAGTAATGTTTGTAAATGTATAGTAGTGTGCATTAATGTATAGTAGTGTGTATTAATGTATAGTAGTGTGTATTAATGTATAGTAGTGTGTATTAATGTATAGTAGTGTGCATTAATGTATAGTAGTGTTTGTAAATGTATAGTAGTGTGTATTAATGTATAGTAGTGTGTATTAATATATAGTAGTGTTTGTAAATGTATAGTAGTGTGTATTAATGTATAGTAGTGTGTATTAATGTATAGTGTGTATTAATGTATAGTAGTGTTTGTAAATGTATAGTAGTGTGCATTAATGTATAGTAGTGTGTATTAATGTATAGTAGTGTGTATTAATGTATAGTAGTGTGTATTAATGTATAGTAGTGTGTATTAATGTATAGTAGTGTCTATTAATGTATAGTAGTGTGTATTAATGTATAGTGTGTATTAATGTATAGTAGTGTGTATTAATGTATAGTAGTGTTTGTAAATGTATAGTAGTGTGCATTAATGTATAGTAGTGTGTATTAATGTATAGTAGTGTTTGTAAATGTATAGTAGTGTGTATTAATGTATAGTAATGTTTGTAAATGTATAGTAGTGTGCATTAATGTATAGTAGTGTGTATTAATGTATAGTAGTGTGTATTGATGTATAGTAGTGTGTATTAATGTATAGTAGTGTGTATTAATGTATAGTAGTGTGTATTAATGTATAGTAGTGTGTATTAATGTATAGTGTGTATTAATGTATAGTAGTGTGTATTAATGTATAGTAGTGTGCATTAATGTATAGTAGTGTTTGTAAATGTATAGTAGTGTGTATTAATGTATAGTAGTGTTTGTAAATGTATAGTAGTGTGCATTAATGTATAGTAGTGTTTGTAAATGTATAGTAGTGTGTATTAATGTATAGTAGTGTGTATTAATATATAGTAGTGTTTGTAAATGTATAGTAGTGTGTATTAATGTATAGTAATGTTTGTAAATGTATAGTAGTGTGCATTAATGTATAGTAGTGTGTATTAATGTATAGTAGTGTGTATTAATGTATAGTAGTGTGTATTAATGTATAGTAGTGTGTATTAATGTATAGTAGTGTGTATTAATGTATAGTAGTGTGTATTAATGTATAGTAGTGTGTATTAATGTATAGTGTGTATTAATGTATAGTAGTGTGTATTAATGTATAGTAGTGTTTGTAAATGTATAGTAGTGTGCATTAATGTATAGTAGTGTTTGTAAATGTATAGTAGTGTGTATTAATGTATAGTAGTGTGTATTAATATATAGTAGTGTTTGTAAATGTATAGTAGTGTGTATTAATGTATAGTTGTGTTTGTAAATGTATAGTAGTGTGTATTAATGTATAGTGTGTATTAATGTATAGTAGTGTGTATTAATGTATAGTAGTGTTTGTAAATGTATAGTAGTGTGCATTAATGTATAGTAGTGTTTGTAAATGTATAGTAGTGTGTATTAATGTATAGTAGTGTGCATTAATGTATAGTAGTGTGTATTAATGTATAGTAGTGTGTATTAATGTATAATGTATAGTACATGTAGTATGCATAAATGTATAGTAGTGTTTATTAATGTATAGTAGTGTGTATTAATGTATAGTAGTGTGTATTAATGTATAGTAGTGTGTATTAATGTATAATGTATAGTACATGTAGTATGCATAAATGTATAGTAGTGTTTATTAATGTATAGTAGTGTGTATTAATGTATAGTGTGTATTAATGTATAGTAGTGTGTATTAATGTATAGTAGTGTTTGTAAATGTATAGTAGTGTGCATTAATGTATAGTAGTGTGTATTAATGTATAGTAGTGTGTATTAATGTATAGTAGTGTGTATTAATGTATAATGTATAGTACATGTAGTATGCATAAATGTATAGTAGTGTTTATTAATGTATAGTAGTGTGTATTAATGTATATCAGTCTGTATAAACGTATATCAGTCTGTATTCTTGTTTATTAGTCTATATAAATGTATAGGAGTCTGCGTAGATGTATAGACGTCTGTGAAAAATGTATATCAGTCTGTAAAAATGTATATCAGTCTATATAAATGTATATCAGTATGTAAAAATGTATATCAGTCTGTATAAATGTATAGGAGTCTGTAAAAATGTATAGTAGTCTGTATAAATGTATATCAGTCTGCATAAATGTATATCAGTCTGTATAAATGTATAGGAGTCTGTAAAAATGTATAGTAGTCTGTATAAATGTATATCAGTCTGTATAAATGTATATCAGTCTGTATAAATGTATAGTAGTCTGTATAAATGCATAGTAGTTTGTATTAATGTATAACAGTCTGTATAAATGTATAGTAGTCTGTATAAATGTATATGAGTCTGTATAAATGTCTAGGAGACTGTATAAATGTATATCAGTCTATATAAATGTATAGGATCTACGTACATGTATAGAAGTCTGTATACATGTATAGGAGTCTGTATAAATGTATAGTAGTGTGGACAGATGTATATCAGTCTGTATAAATGTATAGAAGTCTGTATAAATGCATAGTAGTTTGTATTAATGTATAACAGTCTGTATAAATGTATAGTAGTCTGTATAAATGTATAATAGTGTGTATAAGTGTATATGAGTCTGTATAAATGTATATCAGTCTGTATAAATGTATATCAGTCTGTATAAATGTATATCAGTCTGTATAAATGTATAGGTGTCTGTATAAATGTATAGTAGTTTGCATAAATGTAAAGTAGTCTGTATAAATGTATTGGAGTCTGTATAAATGTATTGGAGTCTGCGTACATGTATAGGAGTCTGTATAAATGTATAGTTGTGTGTATAAATGTATATCAGTCTGTATAAATGTATATCAGTCTGCATAAATGTATAGGTGTCTGTATAAATGTATATCAGTCTGTATAAATATCTAGGTGTCTGTATAATTGTATGAAAGTCTGTTAAAATCTTGAAGAGTATGTATACATGTATAAGAGACTATGAAATATAAGAGTCTGTATAAATGTATAAGGATCTATATAAATGTATTAAGAGTCTGTATAAATGTGTAAGTGTCTGTATAAATGTGTAAGAGTCTGTATAAATGTATTAGTGTCTGTATAAGGTGAGAGTTCGTCTTTGAAATGTAAAGGATTCTCTACAAATGTGTTAGAGTCTGTATAAATGTATTATACCCTGCATAAATGTGTAAGAGTTTGTATAAATGTGTAAGAGTCTGTATACATGTATGAAAGTCTGTATACATGTATGAAAGTCTGTATAAATGTGTAAGAGTCTGTATACATGTATGAAAGTCTATATAAATGTGTAAGAGTCTGTATACATGTATGAAAGTCTGTATAGATGTGTAAGAGTTTGTATAAATGTGTAAGAGTATGTATACATGTATGAAAGTTTGTATAGATGTGTAAGAGTTTGTATAAATGTGTAAGAGTCTGTATACATGTATGAAAGTCTATATAAATGTATTGGAATCTGCACAGTGCATTAATCTGTATAAGTCTGTAAGAGTCTGTATAAATGTGTATTAGTGTACAATTGTATAAAAGTCTATTTCAATCTTAAAAAGTCTGTAGACATTTATAAGAGTCTATTAAATAAAAGAGTATGTATAAATGCATGAGCATGTATAAAATATGAGTCTGCAAAAGTAAATAAGAGTCTGTATTAATGTATAAGAGTTTGTTTTAATGTGTAAGTTTCTATATAAATGTGTAAGAGTGTATAAATGTATAGGAGCTTCTATAATATATGAGTCACTATAAATGCATAAGAGTAAGTATAAATGCATAAGAGTAAGTATAAATGCATAAGAGTAAGTATAAATGCATAAGAGTAAGTGTAAATGCATAAGCATAAGTATCAATGCATAAGAGTAAGTATAAATGCATAAGAGTAAGTATAAATGCATAAGAGTAAGTATAAATGCATAAGAGTAAGTATACATGCATAAGCGTCTATATTAGTACATAAGCATATGTAAATATATGAGTCTCTGTACATGTAGAAGATATAAATAGGAGTCTGTATAGATTTATCAGTCACCATCAGTATTGTCTTATTGTATAGAGTCTTTATACATGCATGAGTCTGTACAAATGTATACGAATCAATCTTTATACATGCATGAGTCTGTACAAATGTATACGAATCAATCTTTATACATGCATGAGTCTGTACAAATGTATACGAATCAATCTTTATACATGCATGAGTCTGTACAAATGTATACGAATCAATCTTTATACATGCATGAGTCTGTACAAATGTATACGAATCAATCTTTATACATGCATGAGTCTGTACAAATGTATACGAATCAATCTTTATACATGCATGAGTCTGTACAAATGTATACGAATCTCTTTAAATGTATTAATATCCGTATAAATACATATGAGAGTTATAAATATAAATACATTCCTTAGTATTCAAATTTCTGCTGAATATGTTGATTTTTATGTTATTTAATATATTGTCTGTTTTACATTTGGCCCGCAGCTATCTTCAAATATCACGTGCATATTTTTTTTATTAAAACAAATCAAAGTTGTGCATGAAATATTTACAAAATTACTTTTTAAGGTATACGTCTAGTACCTTCTGCTTTATGTAAACACAATTCTCAGCTGTTATTGAAGTTTAGTTTTAACTTGTTTTTCATCAAATGTAGTCATGATTGGTCACTCCTGTATTTTTGTAAGCTTCTTCGCTAAATACCATTTTCATTGTGTGTTTGCAACTTGTTCATTGGACATCGTGCAGTTTGACCATAAACTGTTGATAGGAAGAGAACCAAGGTTCACCAAAGCAATCAGAAAATGATACATACCTTTTCAATATATGCAAAATGTGAAAGTCTCACTGTGTTTTTATGACGTCACTGTGGAGGCTCTTTTCTTTCTTAATATAAACTCTATGCTGACATTTCTTAAGCGATTGAAATAAAATCATGGAGACTAATTTTATATGATGGATTTATATAATGGGTCGAGGATTTTATATATAATTATGTATAATAGATTTATATACTGATACATCTAATTTCATTCTTTAAGTAAGATGAATAGTAAACGTTTGGACAGGCCTTAAAATAATTTAAGATTTTGTTTGCGTTAAAAATAGCATTACGTCTGTCAAATTAAGTTTAAGTCTATAATAAGATAATCAGAACCTGGCAGTACTGATCGTTTTACATGGTTTCGCTTTTGCCTGAATCATTAAAATTAGTTGAAAGCCAGATGAAGAAAATAAACAACAGAAATGAATGCATAAACAGAAACGTGTAACTCACCTCCGTTTGAAATAGAATATTCTTGGTGTGAAATTACGGTAGCAAGACTATTTTGACATACATATATTTAGTTGTCCGAAAATGCCTGTTCTTTAATGGACAATTTTATTACTTCGACACACACGACAAACAGATAAATCTTCATACTTATGATAGTTTTGTGAAGAAAAATGATTAAAATAACTTTAAAAAAATATTCACGTTGAGAGTATATCTTAGAGTTACAGGCATCCATGTTGTGTCTGCTACCATATATTTCACTCCAGAAGCTGCTCGATTAGACTCTGATTCAAGGTTAGATTGGAGGTCAGAAAACAATGTCTCCTATGAATAAGCCCTCCTTGATTTATGGTAGTAACATGGGTTTCCGGTGTTTTGCTGCGGTTAGAATATTAGTATTATTTGAAGGAAATCCGGTATTAACACTGTGATATAACAACACAAATTTTGTACTTGTGAAAATATGCAGAAGAATAGATCTTCAACCAGATTTAGAATCTTAAACAATTAATTGTACATGTCCGATTTCATATTTGGTGTTCAGTTATTCTTCGCTGCAATTATAAACATAATTTTCAACACAAAAAAAGGCAATGTGGTCTATTCCTCATTGAACTGGAGCCAATTGCAAGATTTTTCCGTATCTCTTCGTCTTGGCGTATCGAGAGTTCATTAAAATCGGTTGCACTTCTGTTTGTGCCACTACATTTGAGCCAAAGTAATATGTTACCACAAACTTATGGAATATTTTTTATCTTTTACTTTCCAGTTGTATTGTGTGTACTAGTAGAGAATTAACATTATGTGACACAAACATTTCAGTTTTTTTTTGATAAAAACGTTATTGATAGCATTTGCTATCAACTTCGCTTTTAGTTCATCACATATATAAGTTTTAAAGTCGTAATTTCGGTGTCATTTATACAGCATGCTTTGCAGAATACTTTGAACATGAATTTAGAAGGTTTCAAGCTGCTGAACAGTCTAAATTTCATAATTGCAATTAAATAAGAGGAAGAATGTAAGAAAATTGAATATACAACAGCATCACTATAACTTCTGTACTACACTGCATTAAAACAATCATGCAATCTGGAACAAATGTGAAAATGTACTTCTTGCTATTTATCATCTATTTATCGTCTATTTATCCTTTAACCTACGTTATCAGGTTAGAATTCAGAAACATAAGCTAGATATGTAAGGGCCTTAGGAATGACTAAAAGCTGAAAAGATAGACTCATTGCCCATGTGTATACTTATTTTAGCTATAATAAACTAAGTTCAGACATATATATGGTTTATTTAAACACATTCAGTGTTATCTAGAGTGTCGGAGGGCGGGCCCTCATAATTGGGGCGATGGGGTCTAGGGCACGTGCCATCTGCGCCCCCAATCTTGTCGTGGATTGGCTTCGTATGGCTACACGATGAAGAATTAATTGGGATCTATCAATAATTTATTTGGCAGGTAAGCTTCATAAACAATAAATAACGATGAAAGGTGCGGGGACATAGGAATCCAACTAGATCCGCTTGCCGCCTGAATTTTGTTTGTTACAAACCACATATGAATCGCTGGATAATATCATTAGAAGATTACGTGCGGTTTATATTAATTACCCTCTTCCGTAAACACTTTGAAAAGCACCATAAACATTAATCAAAACCACCTTCCAGGCGTCATAACTGATTCTAGATTTATAAAGAAAAACATTTGGTGAGCGCGTTTGCTAAATACGTTTAGGAATTGGATATCTGGTTTATTGCATGCACACAAATCACCAAGTTAATACACGTTTAGATATTTGGTGATTTTTTTATATAGAAAAATATACCACATGCATTTATATGTTTTTAAGACGACGATGTTCATTTATTTTCACGACTGATCCTGAAAAGAGCAAATAAGTGTCTGACATTACTAATCTTGGAGCTGAAAGAAGAGCTAGGAAAGGACATCAAAAGTGAACTCCAACAAAAGTATATCCACTTTATTGTGACAGAAGTACAGCAATGCAAGAGCTGGAAAAATGTTATAGAATATTAGAGGGCACATTCATCTTAAAGTATTCATAATACTCATTGAAAAGAATTTAGTTTACAAGCATATTTATGTCGGAAAATAGCAACATATAGAAAAATAATACACATGATCTTCCTTAGCAAAACTCTATGAATAGTAATATTTCAACAATCTAATTTCCAATTTTTCAAAAGTTCAGATGGTTACTATCTCTTTTTTAAACAATGTTTTTGTGTGTATGGTTTATGTCTGGAAGACAGATCAACTGCGTTCATGCATTCTAATTGCCATATATATATATATATATATATATATATATATATATATATATATATATATATATATATATATATATATATATATATATATATATATATATATATATATATATATATATATACTCTCACACACACACACACACACACACACTCTAAAGCGAGTTATGATGCATCTGAAGTTTGCAGAGAAATGATTGGTTCCTATCGTCGTAATTTTTTGTAGACATGCTCCGCTGATACGTAGCCAGTTAAATTCGAATTATCGAAGGCAAAACCTCGACTAAAGTCCTCAAATAACAGCATATATTTTAGTTTCTAAATGTGCATTTACGAAGTTTCTGAGAGTTATCCAAGAGTTAGAAGTTTTTGTTTAAACGGTGAAGTTCGCAGAAAACGACATGGACAAGTTATTGGATTAAATATTGCTTCAGGTAAGTTAAATTAGGACATTCACACTAAATATAAAGCAATAAAGCGAGATATATATATATATATATATATATATATATATATATATATATATATATATATATATATATATATATATATATATATATATATATATATATATAATGTACGCCGTATCAATGACATACCACGATAACACGAGATGTATACATTTATATATTTTTCATTAAAAGGAAACTAGGCTTGCCCGAGTTTTCTTTTAATGAAAAATTTATATAACGAATGGTATATCACTGATAAAGCGAACCTACTGTACATATATGTTATTTATATCACATACAAATATATATATTTGCCCTTTTGGACGGATTTCAGATTTACTACAGGCAGCTGTGTACTGTCCTAGTGAATGAACTCTCATATCCCCGAGTGTGTTCGCTACAAAATATAGTTCAAACACTTAGATATCTACGCCTAGTACGCCATTCACATGAATGCTAAGCCATTAACCTACAGGCTCATGGAAATTGTTGTGGAATATAAACTAAGCATAATGACAAACCAACAAGATGTAATTAAAAATTTGGAATATATTTACAGTTGATCTAAGTCATTATTCCGCTTTAGTAACAGTAGAAACGACCATAAACTCTCTGTATATCTCTCTCTGTCTGACTGTATGTATATCGCTTTTTCTTTGTGTCTCTGTCTGTCTCTGTCTCCCTGTTTCTACCCCATAGATCTCTTCCTGCGCAAAATTTCAAAAATTATATAGACAAGTCACGTGCGGTAACTCATGATGTCACCCCCATGATCCCCTTCCGGCACAATTTTTTATATTTTTTTTAATAGAGTCTGATGGTGTCCCCCGGTGCGGCCGCACACCCTAGTTACGCCACTGTTGCGACCAGTTGATTGTACATGTTATACCATTGTAAGCAGTTTACGAAAGAAACCGTACTATTACTTTTTAAATAGCTTATTCTTTCACAATTTTTGTCAGATATATGTCTTTTTTTCTTCTCTGATGCATCAGTATCTTCAAAGTTCAATGAAATCTTTCTGTTCTTTTTATTTCGAATTACACTAAGTAACGTCGTTGTTCCTTTTGATCGAAATACATGAGTGGAATTATTTCTGTACGAGTGATATCTGTACTTTTAGAAAGAAACAAAAAAAAAAAAGGCGCGTAAGTATTCTTTAAATGTTTTAACAAAGACTATACAACACATTGGGTGCTATGGAGATTTGTCGATTATTCAGGGCACACATATCAATATCGGGCGGGAGTCGTTTGATAGAAAAACGTGCTTGTTATAATGGGTAGATGGGAGCAGGGTCGTCGTAAGGGGCCACCGGAGGGGTAGGCGACATTCTGCGAATCATGTTCTTTTTTTTTCTGCATTTTACTTAAAGAAATTAACGGCTTTTTATTAAAAACCCACGTTTGAGAACATTAAAACAATAACTAGACCGACACTTCTGTTTATCAATAACATTCAAATTTCTAGACCACACAGATTGATGTGCAATAAAATAAGCTTATTTTGCAAGGCTTTTCCACTAGAAAAAGTTGTCATACTTTCTTTAGGTTCCAGCTTCTCGCCAGAAAAGATTACATATTTAATACGTACCATATCTCCGAAATAACTTTAAAAAGTCTCTAAAAATAAACAATCAATTAAACAATCAATGATTCTGAAACTGTAACAATGTCCAGAATTATGAATATATGTATTGGTTATTTCGGAATTTATGTTCCGATATTTGAATCACTGTAAATTGTTCAGATTTACACTATATCTTAATTTCGTTTTACTATTTCATGGAACTATGAATTATTCCTTACATTTACAGTAATCAACCTGTCGTACGAAATACATCTTAGCTAATGCATAGCAGAAAATGTGCCTGGTAATGTCATCGGAACTGATAAAAAGTGTTAAGAGTGCGAGCTAAAAGATAGAATAGACAATTTAAAAAAATGACTAAATTTTACAAAGACTAAATGTGTTTGTCATGCTCATTTACACATGTATGGTACTATTCCATGTTTCTGCTTTGCCTTTTCCGGTCAAACACGATATGGACACAATGTTTGTACTGGTCAAACACAAGATATATGATAACGTTTGGAAACAGGTCTGAAAATAAGAAGACGCCACTAGGAGTATTAAACTAGTACACACCTGTTGATCCGTAGAAAGTTGCAAACTAGTTATTCCATAGTGCAAATCACAACATCTGATATTTATATATTTTGTGTTGTTCTATCGTTGATAAACAAAATCATCTGAATTCTGTACTGATACTTTCGGTTCTTTACAAAGATAAATTACTATTGTGGAGACATTTTGTGACAAGGGTGAAATGTGTGGTAATTTAGATAAAACTAGACATTGTATTCAGAACCGGCTGATTTTTTTTTGTAATAACACAAGGTGATATTATAACAAATTAAAACCTTAAATGGGTATAACTATATGGGATTTTTATACTTCACCTCTCAGCTTACACGGGCGAAAGAAAAGCAACAACTCTTAATTCAAGCAAATAAGTCTCTGCACAGAGTGGGTATTATTTAAAATAAGTTAGACAAATATTCCTTGACAGGAGCTTTCAAACCATTTGATGCTGTGATCACACCTGTATTGAATTTTTCCGCTGAAATTTGGAGGTATGAATATTAACATACAATTGTAAAGGTACATGATAGGCTCTGTACATGTCCTCTAAATTTTCCGAGACAATCGTACTCCCTTGTAGTGCCAGGAGCATGTGGGAGACAACTTCTTTGTTTTAACTATTAGCGTAAATGTATAAAATACTGGATTAGGTTGATTGTAATGAGTAATAACGGATATCCAAGACAATGTTAAATTATGCTGAGAGTCGTGTAAAGTTACATGGTTTTCGAAAATTAAGGACATACTATTTGTGAAGGGGCACATTTCTGGCGATCCATCAATAATACATTAGTTGAGGCCAGAGAACCATTAGTCCATTTATGGAGACAAGCACGTGTCATACCGTGTCTGCCGAAGTACAGTGTTATTCCTTTATAGTGGGACTGTTGTTACAGCAGCCAGACTGACTGCTAGAGACATTGTAAAGGTCCATTTTCATAGAAAATGTGTCAAACTGGAGAAACCGCAGAAATTGTGTTACTTAAAACGACCAGGTCAGTCTGACCCGACTTAAGCGACTCGGGCAGAAAGTGCGTCAAAAGAAATTTGATTCTGATTGGTAACGTTAAAAAAAAGGGTGGGGTGGGGGTGTTTTCACACAAAATTTCATAGGATTTAATATCGCCTTATCGAAAGCAGAAATTAGTCTGAATTTGCCTATGTGAGGACAAGAGATAGAATTCACTGAGACTCCGGGGGATTTGCAAGAAATTCCCTCGTAACGTAAGAAAGTGTTGTGCAGGTCAGCCGACAAAACAAACTGTTTGAGTGACAAAACCACAAAGGTATAGTGTCACAATTCCATATAATTTGTTGATGAGATTTATATAATGTTTGCTTTAGTTTACAGGTCTTACATGATTTCATTTTATACATTTGTATAGTAATGTGCTTTTGAATTATGAATAGGAAGTCTTATATTAATTCTTAGATAGGGTGACGTATTGTTAATTTGTGTCGTGCTAGGGTAAAACACTATGTTAAGTATGAATAAGAAGTCTTACCTTAATTCTTGGATAAGGTTGACGTATTGTTTTAATTTATCATATTGTTTGCATAATAATTAAGTTCTAATAATTTAATGCCTTACATTTTGATTTCATATATGATTCAGCGTCAGTGTATTCAATTTATTTGCTGTGTAAATTAAGGCGGGGCCAGAATTCAAAGCCTCGATGTATGGTGCGTTAATGTATACGGTCAAGGCGTAACGAATTAGCCATTCGACTAAATCCGGTCATTTGAGGACATGTGCATTTGATTACTTTCCTATAATATTGTCATAAATTTGGAGTAAGTGTTAGTGAATTTGAACCATGCTTGGGTCGTTAGTAGTGATTTTGGGTACAAGCCGAATGACTGTAGTCCATATTAAAATTCAGTGGTGTATACAAGTAGTGTGATTGGAAAGGCAGCATTTATGGTTGGAAATCAGTAAATTATAGAATGGAATCAATAAGTTGGAACTTGGTAGGTACCGTTTATGTGGCCATAGTGGAAAATTGGCGTATGTATATGAGTGTGATACGCCGGAAATTCTGTGGATGGACTGGCCTAGGGTCGCGCAGTTAAATATTTCCCAGTTAGTAAGGGAATACTGGTGTAATTTCTATGGCATGACAAGCTATCGGTACGGAAAACGGATAATAATGAAGAAAAACCATGTAAAGGTGCAGTTAATGGACGTTTGGGCAAGTTGTCTCCTCTGGGTCGCCCATTGATTACAGCAAAGATTAATAATTATAGCAGACACGTCTTTCTTTCCATTTTACAACTTAAGTTGTATGGAAGTCTTTGGAAATTTGGGGAAAACATATGACTTCCAGCGTGACTCGCGCCAGGGTTTTGACACCGCTCGGTCAAGTGAATACCCCTGTGCGTGTAACAAGAAAAATATCTGGTGACAGCGTTTTGGGATATGTGTGAATAGTTCTGTCATGGTTTGCAATTTATTCAGAGTTATTATGTGTGAAACCGACTATTGCTTCGCATTTGGAAAGAAAGAGGAAAGAAATATTATGGCTAGTGCGACTTTAACTTCGTTTATTGAGATTTCGCGACATTTGGTCTGCGAGAGTAGATATATGCATTTGCTGCTGAGAAGGATTTTTAAGAGGAGTACAATGTTCAAGCAGGATGGAGTGTTTTATCCGGGATATAGAACAGCGATGACAAAAGAATTGTATTGGTGTAGGTCGCGCAGATTGCGAGATCTAAGTCAGTTGGAGGTAAAACCGTGAGACAGTGCACACGCGGTTTCCATTTCTCCTCGACACGTGGGGGTTAAAACAGGGCCAAGTGATACTTTTGGTTCTTTTTAATAGGCTGGAATTGCTAAAATGTGGACGACAATCATTGGCCACGGAATTGTAACATGCTGGAATGATGAAAATAATGTCTGTAATTGTTTTGTTTTTGTACAAACTGATAGGAACCGCTAATGAATGGGTTTGACAACACCCCCCCCCCCCCCCCGCCGTGTTGTGTATAATTGAGGAGATTGGATTTTATAACATCTACAACAATAAGAACAATAAGAACAACATACATAAATTTGATATAAGCGTCATACACCGGTAGAAGTGGCCAATAAAAGTTTTAAATGGGTGGGTAATAATTTTTCCCCGTAATTATTACATGGATGGGTTGAGACATATTGTCTACGGGTGACAATTAAAAGCCGCGCAGTTACAATTAAATCAGAATGCGCCCAAAGGCTATGTAAATAATTTGATTATTGGTGTGATTATTTGTTTTATATTTTTTAAATTCTGTAACGACAGATGTCGGTCTTGATTGGGGTTTTATTATTGTATGTATTAGTTTTATAATTTGTAATCATGTGGTGTTAGAGCAGAAAAGTTCTAGAAGTTGTTGCTGCATGAGACCAGGTGGTAAATTAAGTCTAGTTGTTTGAATTGTGCTTGGAGTTAAACATGGCTGAATTGAAAGAAAATAAGGGTATTATGTATGGGTGTTTGGAGGCTGGTGGACTATTTGTTTATTTTTATTTTTGTGTTGCTGTAGGGTACGGTTAAGTGGTGAAAAGATGATTGAAAAGGCAGTGTCAAGTCTAGCGTTCTGTTGGTGACAATAGGGTCGCGCCAGATGGGCGTTGAAGTCATGGTTGACTTATTTTTGAGGTTCTTAAGAGGTCGTGTTTCATTTGAAGAACGCATTCTCTAACCTCGTGGGGTAGTACAGGACGGAACCTGTATTTTGTTTGTCATTGAACTGTTAGCGACTTGCCAGTTGAGAATTGATTTATACAGAGCACATTAAGAAGGAAGAAAGAAATCGTCTACACGCATCTTCATGATCATATATGGTTCAGCGAGGTTTTCATCATGCATAGTTTGACTTGTCTGCATGAATGGAATGGTGTCAATTTGGAAAACTGAAGGACAATTCAAAGCACGTGTTAGTTATTTAGCAGCATGAAGAAATTGTAGTGCACACCACAATTATAGTTGAATCGTTATGTGATAGTGTTCCAAACTTTAGCGTTTGGGGATAGGTTTTCATAGGATTTTAGGTCACAACTGGTGTGGAATTTGTAGTGAATTAACAGTGAAAGAAACAAATAGGATCGTCTGGCACAGACTGAGTTGAAAAATATTTGGGCATTGAAGTCATGGTTGACTTGTTGGAGGTTAGTAAGAGAAGGTGTCTCTGAAGAACGCTAACCTCGTGATGTGTACAGGTGTACCAAGGTCTATTAGGAGAACGTGTGTCCTGGTGGAAACGCAATCTCCAGACCAGAGTTTTAATGTAAAGAGGAATGGTTCTGGTTGCATTTGATGTCTGTTGTTAGAGACCTATGCTTAGACAAGTCAATTTCGAGGAAGTCGTGAGGGAGTTTGAACCCGACTAAGTGGTTGAAACATTATTTCATCTTGGATTCAACTTGTTTAGATTTGGATAGTTTATGTTGTTGTATATAATCATATTGGTAATCGTTTATCGGTGTGGGGTTAAATTTAGAAAAAAAAAAAAAAAAAAAAAAAATACTTCAAATTGTGATTTAGATCACAGAAATGTGACGTTTGTGTCACTCGGGACGAGTGATCTTTTAAAGGCGGGGGTAATGTCATAAATTTGGAGTAAGTGTTAGTGAATTTGAACCATGCTTGGGTCGTTAGTAGTGATTTTGGGTACAAGCCGAATGACTGTAGTCCATATTAAAATTCAGTGGTGTATACAAGTAGTGTGATTGGAAAGGCAGCATTTATGGTTGGAAATCAGTAAATTATAGAATGGAATCAATAAGTTGGAACTTGGTAGGTACCGTTTATGTGGCCATAGTGGAAAATTGGCGTATGTATATGAGTGTGATACGCCGGAAATTCTGTGGATGGACTGGCCTAGGGTCGCGCAGTTAAATATTTCCCAGTTAGTAAGGGAATACTGGTGTAATTTCTATGGCATGACAAGCTATCGGTACGGAAAACGGATAATAATGAAGAAAAACCATGTAAAGGTGCAGTTAATGGACGTTTGGGCAAGTTGTCTCCTCTGGGTCGCCCATTGATTACAGCAAAGATTAATAATTATAGCAGACACGTCTTTCTTTCCATTTTACAACTTAAGTTGTATGGAAGTCTTTGGAAATTTGGGGAAAACATATGACTTCCAGCGTGACTCGCGCCAGGGTTTTGACACCGCTCGGTCAAGTGAATACCCCTGTGCGTGTAACAATATGTTTACCACTGATAGAAAAATCTGATTTTCAAACCAGGGATAATGAGAATTCTCAACTGTATCAATTATAACGAGAGACTTATGGTTGTTTAATTTCTTGTAAAAAGGAGAAAATAGCTCTTTGGGACGTATTGATGTTACGTAAACTGAGACGTATTCTGTGGAAAATAAAATGGAGGGGATTACATTGAGGCATAATCCAGTGGTGAAATCATACATCATGCTGAAATTCTACGTGTTCAGAGAGTGTATCTTGAGACGGATGGTAGGAAGTGCCCTAGAGCCAAAAGTCTGAACAACAACAGAGAACAGAGACTGTGGACTATCAGGTTATGAAATCGAACAAGGTGTTGACTTCGATTGTACCACTCGATCCTATGATGATTTAAATCTATCAGTAACAGATCGGCTAATTTATTTAAATCTATTTCGAATTTTATTGTAATTCGGTGAAAGTTCTATTCCTAAAGCAGAATGTATTCCTAATGAAAGGAAGTTTCACAATTGTGTATGTACTTGATTAAATTGTTTGTTTATCTTTACGGGGGCTCGTATTTGTTTGTTCAGTATACCTGCTCAGGTTACTATATCTATTCCCATACTCGAACCGGGGCTATTATATCGAAGGTGGTCATCTCTTAGATAACGAGTACCAAAACGGAGTGGGTTATATTATTATTATTATTATTATTATTATTATTATTATTATTATTATTATTATTATTATTATTATTATTATTATTATTATACAACCACGTGACAAGTGGGGCTATAATATATAATAACTAATAAATCATTCTCATCACCATTAGACCTAGACCTGCCAGCGAGAACTTAACAAAGTGGGTGGGGCTACCTTAACACTATTCAAATATGGGTTGACTATAATAGTTGGTTTCCAGGGAATGTAGGAGATGTAGTCTGTTTGTTGAATTTCAGACAGCGTTGTAAAACCTCTTTAATTCAGGATTGGAATTGGTTGTAAATAAATCACAGAAGTCATACAGCTATTTATGATACATTCTTTTCTTTCATTTGTTATACAGCTATGAAATTACTTACCTACACAAAATACATTAAACAGACTCCTTTGTTCCGCTCATAATTTTACTTTTGATGAAGGACGACATTATGACGTCATCCTCGAATCAACGTATATATATGTTATGTGATAAAAACCAAATAAAAAAATGGCGTTTGGTTTTACAATGCCTTTTTAAATAGATCTTAGAAACAGATTCATACCAGCAATTGTTAGGAAAAACGCCGATGCGAAGAAATCTTCCATTTTCTGATGAATAAACATCTCAACTCGAACAGTATGTCTTTGCAACCTTCTAGATATGAAATCAAATGTACATGTAACTAAACTATTATTATGTTCATTTCTTCTCTACCTATAATGCAGATCACAGCTATGTAGTTGCATGTGCGAGTTTTGTTTCATCTTCAACATATATTTTTATATTTTGTTTTTCCTTTATTACCTCAGTATGTTTAGTCTATTTTTAATATGGTGTCATGTATCATTGCCGTATTGTTGTGTAACTGTAGTATTAAGTCTATTTGTAATATGGCGTCATGTATCATTGCCGTATTGTTGTGTAACTGTAGTATTAAGTCTATTTGTAATATGGCGTCATATATTATTGCCTTATTGTTGTGTAACAGTAGTTTAAGTCTATTTGTAATATGGCGTCATGTATCATTGCCGTATTGTTGTGTAACCAAAGTATTAAGTATATTTGTAATATGTCGTCCTGTATCATTGCTTTATTGTTGTGTAACTGTAGTATTAAGTCTGTTTGTAATATGGCGTCATGTATCATTGCCATATTGTTGTGTAACTGTAGTATTAAGTCTATTTATAATATGGCGTCATGTGTCATTGCCATATTGTTGTGTAACTAGTATTGTCTATTTGTAATATGGCGTCACATATCATTGCCGTATTGTTGTGTAACTGTAGTATTAAGTCTATTTGTAATATGGCGTCATGTATCATTGCCGTATTGTTGTGTAACTGTAGTATTACGTCTGTTTGTAATATGGCGTCATGTATCATTGCCGTATTGTTGTGTAACTGTAGTTTTAAGTCTGTTTGTAATATGGCGTCATGTATCATTGCCATATTGTTGTGTAACTGTAGTATTAAGTCTATTTGTAATATGGCGTCATGTATCATTGCCATATTGTTGTGTAACTGTAGTATTAAGTGTATTTGTAATATGGCGTCATGCTTCATTGCCATATTGTTGTGTAACTGTAGTATTAAGTCTATTTGTAATATGGCGTCATGTATCATTGCCATATTGTTGTGTAACTGTAGTATTAAGTGTATTTGTAATATGGCGTCATGCTTCATTGCCATATTGTTGTGTAACTGTAGTATTAAGTCTGTTTGTAATATGGCGTCATGTTTCATTGGCGTATTGTTGTGTAACTGTAGTTTTAAGTCTATTTGTAATATGGCGTCATGTATCATTGCCATATTGTTGTGTAACTGTAGTATTAAGTCTATTTGTAATATGGCGTCATGTATCATTGCCGTATTGTTGTGTAACTGTAGTATTACGTCTAGTTGTAATATGGCGTCGTGCTTCATTGCCATATTGTTGTGTAACTGTAGTTTTAAGTCTATTGGTAATATGGCTTCATGTTTCATTGCCGTATTGTTGTGTAACTGTAGTTTTAAGTCTATTTGTAATATGGCTTCTTGTATCATTGCCATATTGTTGTGTAACTGTAGTATTAAGTCTATTTGTAATATGGCGTCATGTTTCATTGCCGTTTTGTTGTGTAACTGTAGTAAGTATGTTGCCCACATTGCCAATAAACTAGTGTCTTTGTGTAATTGAGTTGTTTTTCGTTCATCTTTTAAGTTCTGTTTAAGTTAATAATTTTATCTTTCATCTGATGTATATTCCACCTACAATGTCCATGTTCAATTCATGCTAGTATTCTTCTGTTACAGTAGAAATGCAGTATTCTTCTGTTGCTGTGGAAATGCAGTGTTTTTCTGTTGCAGTGGAAATGCAGGTAGAAATGCAGTATTCTACGGTTGCAGTAGAAATGCAGTATTCTTCAGTTGCAGTAGAAATGCACTATTTTTCTGTTGCAGTAGAAATGCAGTTTTTGAAAGTGTGTTCGAGAAGTCATAATCCATCTTCCAGATGAACTTCATTCAATCTTTGCTATATAAATGACAATAACATGGCTGTGTTTGATGAAGATTTTGTAATAGTAGGATTTTTAAAGATGATGCTAATGTAGATATATAGATATATATATATATATATATATATATATATATATATATATATATATATATATATATATATCAGAGAGAGAGAGAGAGAGAGAGAGAGAGAGAGAGAGAGAGAGAGAGAGAGATTATTAAACAATATAAAATAATCAGCAAAGAAGATTGGGGGGGGGGGGCAGGGTCAAAAGGAGCATTAGCGAGTTGGACAGCTCCGGTGTCCTAGTAGTAGTTAGAACGTCCGGCATGGATGTGGGAGGTCGTGGGTTGTTTTAAAGCTTTGATAAAGTCAAAATCACACACACACACACACACACACACACACACACACACACACATTCTATAATTATCCCGTCTCCATTTTTCCTGAATTTTCTATACAAGAATTCTTTCAGGATTTCGAATGATCCCCATGGTTATCTGACCTAAAGTGATTTGGCTAGATATTTCATCCCTGACAGTACATTTGCCAGAATGTTGTTAGAATTAATTTCGGATAGCATGACATGTTGTGCACAGTCCATATATTTTCAGAAACGTGCATTGGACCATTTTGCTCAGTCTGGAGTCATACAGTCACAGGAGTAGTAAGTAAGTGAAATCTTCAATACAACTTCTCCTACTTACTAAAATTTAAATTATCATTTAGTATATAATGAAAGTTTTGGAATTACTCCTTTGGCACATTTTGAAACTGATAGAGGAAATGAAAGAACGAAATAAAACGATTCAGAGTTGCAAAATATACAAGATCAATTTAGTATTACAACAGAGTAAATTAATCGATCAGAAAGAAAAATAGAAAAATAATTGTTTATCTTTGTGGGGAAATGTTATATAAAGGCTGATCATGTATTGTATTTTCGAAATATAGGTAATATAGATCACCTTATTGATTACTGGTTAGCACGTCTTACGGTTTGTCTCAGATAAAGGGATTTTAGACTGGAAAAAAAATTAATAAATAAAACACTTTACTTTATCTACAGCGATGTTTAATGCATACAATTTGATAAATAAAAGGTTAACATATATAATAAACTTAACCGCAACCTATTATTAATGTCTTGATAACTTTATAAAATGACATTTAGACAATGACGACTACGAAAGATCACAACATGACATGCACATTTGGTAGAATACATTAACATAGGTATTCTGGGAGACAATATCTAGTGATCGTATTTCCTACTGACACCTGCTTGACAAAAATATACCAGATTATAAGAAATCAGCATGCACAGGACAAGGTTAGATAAGGGCTAACTTTGGTCCCATAATTAGTGAGAAATTAATGCATTTGTATGAGTATTTGTTATGGTTATGCTCTATCCAGTATATTTCAACTGCAACAAATGTACATAAGATCTAATGAAACAGTCAAATTAATAGTTACTTTTTTCCGAAATAGGTCTGTGTTCAATCAAAAACTCAAATGTTTGCAAAATTTTCGCCTCCTTGAAGTTCTCAAAAAATTAACAGCGCATTCCAGAAGTGGTTTGATGTTAGGAGAAAAGATACTTTTGTAACCATTTTACAATCATTAAAATTTCGTATATGATATCGTAATTGCACATCACTAACGACGTATAACTGCTGATCTCTCATTTTCGTCGCCACATAATTTAAGGGT
>JAQISU010000179.1:7522500-7727500 GCA_029339505.1 Unio delphinus | reverse complement strand
TCATTCCACTACATTTTTTAAAAAATATCAACGTACTTTGCCCAAAAAAATGCAATTCTTTTTTGACAGTTAAGTCATTCAGTCATACTGACATCTGCCATTTAGTCATATTACATGTCATTCAGTCATATTAACATCTGTCATTCAGTCATACTGACATCTGTCATTTAGTCATAATGACATCTGCCATTCAGTCATATTGACATCTGTCATTCAGTCATAATGACATCTGTCATTTAGTCATATTGACATATGTCATTCAGTAATAATGACATCTGTCATTCAGTCATAATGACATCTGTCATTAAGTCATATTGACATCTGTCATTTAGTCATACTAACATCAGCCATTCAGTCATATTGACATGTCATTTAGTCATATTGACATATGTCATTCAGTCATACTGACATCTGCCATTCAGTCATATTGACATCTGTCATCCAGTCATACTGACATCTGTCATTTAGTCATACTGACATCTGCCATTCAGTCATACTGACATCTGCCATTTAGTCATACTGACATCTGCCATTTAGTCATACTGACATCTGTCATTTAGTCATACTGACATCTGCCATTCAGTCATATTGACATATGTCATTTAGTCATACTGATATCTGCCATTCAGTCATACTGACATCTGCCATTCAGTCATACTGACATCTGTCATTTAGTCATTTTGGTATATGTCATTCATTCATGCTGGCAATTCCATCTAATATATACTCCTTGTTCCCTATCATATTACCTAAATACCTAAATGAGCTGCATGTAGAGGGGACAAGATAATGATCAAATGTATGTATGTATGTATGTATGTATGTATGTATGTATGTATGTATGTATGTATGTATGTATGTATGTATGTATGTATGTATGTGTGTGTGTGTGTGTGTGTGTGTGTGTGTGTGTGTGTGCATAGTATATATATAGGTTGCGGCCCGTAGACCCTGTTAACACTGAAATTTGGAATGCCAAAACTGGTCTATTTTTGATTTAATATATACAGATTTAATAGACATCCAAGTACACAACGATGCATATTTATTATTTCAAAATGATTTATATTAAAACAAGGACAAGAAGCGCTTTCAGGGCCCCTCAGGGGATAAGGCCAGAGCTATATGGCCCCCTGCCCCGCCGCTTATTGGACCTGCATTGAATTAAATTATGCTTATACAACACATAAGTACAAAAGTATGATAAATTGATTTCAGAAAGAGATGCTGCAGTGGATGAAGAAACTGCACAGACAATAGATGGAAGTAAAACAGCTTGAGGTTGTCACATCTTATACTTCAATACTTCACGGTATAAATCACATACTGTTAAGTGTCCATATTATTAACTCGGTATAAATCACATACTGTTAAGTGTCCATGTTATTAACTCGGTATAAATCACATACTGTTATGTGTCCATGTTATTAACTCGGTATAAATCACATACTGTTATGTGTCCATGTTATTAACTCGGTATAAATCACATACTGTTATGCGTCCATGATATTAACTCGGTATAAATCACATACTGTTTAGTGTCCATGTTATTAACTTGGATATAATCTTTAAATTATGCTACTCTATACATGTAAAGTATTTGTCTCTACCTATAATCTCCAAACCGTAACCTGATGTACATGCAAGGCTTATTTCAGTACTGTTTTTTTATATAAAAAAAATACCTTATTATACTTTATTCCTATTTATAACTTGTTTTCATCAGAAGTATTGTTTCCAATTCAACTTTCTTTTGGTCGATTTGGTCGATAAGAAAACCCGGAGCATGTTAAATAAGATGGATATCATGACGCAGTCACACTAGTCATCGGATGCTAGGTTTCAAGAGTCATTCTTGCTTATCCGATCACCTTTATCGATTGCACCTCTTGCCTAATAATGGTTAGTATAATTAGTTAATTACTCAATCGAACACGCCTATATAGGAAGAACGTGTTGAGTATTAACGAATGGTTTACTTGCAAATCTACTGCTGGCTATGGTAAAAAGTCACTACAATTAATGACTATTACACTATTGTGCACACATTTGGAAATATATTAAATAGACAGATTAAGCCCTCAAATCATAGCTCTAAAAATATAACTTTCAAGTCGTGTTTTTTTTTAAAACGTTTTTTTTTCTTTTTATAGTCCATTGGTATTATTACCAGCAGTCATATTTATTCTATGGATCCAGCCAAACATGCAACAACATTGCTTAGTATTTAAACGTTAAACTGTACCTAAACCAAAATCGCCTCCCATTATATTATTATTTTGGTAGCAGGAAATCATCAATTATTCATGCTAAGACAAGACACAGCTGCAGTGATTTAAATAATGATTTCTTTTTAATTTCCTTCTTACTGAAACCCCATTGTGCACATGTAGAGAGGACGATGAAACCGAATGCCAATTTTACTTTTAATTGAAAGAAATATACAGTGCCAAGGATGGAACTAATGCATTACTTAAAACAATTATTTATCCCTGTTGGTACAAAAATATTGCTATTTAGATATGTTTAACTTTCAAATGACCTAAACACAAGCATCTTTTAAATCGTCCAGGCTTATATAAAATATACTAGAAGATTTCAACAATCGTCAAAGACAAATTACCTACTGGCATGATCTCCTTCGTGTACCCGCCACATGGCCTGTTTATAATCCCCCACCCCTCGCTACCCTCTTCACTTCATTAAAATAGTTGTTATACACTTATTTTTATCACCTTCTCAAGTGCAATAAAATGTTCGATATTCGTTTTTAATTAGTACACTGTGTTTCTGATCCATACATGAGTTAATACTCGGACTGTTATTCCTGGACATTTTTCATCTACCTAGTTGTGCATTTGGGTGAGGGCTTGTTGCTAAATTGTGAGAACTTAACAGCCCGACTCCATGTATTGTAATTGCGGCGAACAAAAATGTTTAAAACCAACCCAAGGAAATGGAATGAAGCCATATCCGATCATGCGAGGTCATTTTCTCATTCACACCCACAATGTTGGTATAAGCAAACAGCCAATCAGTGATGCAGGCTGTGTGCTGCGTTAGAAGTCATTTAATGACATTAAGTTAATACATACAAGTTGTTTGGCTTTCCTCCACCACAGCAACCACCGCCTGCAGAGTTCTGTTACATCTGCTTCACACTCGTGTCTTCACATTAACTTCCTACAGGAATACTAATTCCATCATCCTTGGATGTGGCAAACAGAATAATCACCCGAACAGGCTGCACTTGCTGTACTTTCTATAAGCGGTATTCGCCGCTACTGTATTATTGGGCATTCTGTTCCCTATCAACTTACGTAAGGATTTCATGCATATTTCACCATTATAAGCTATGGCGACTCCGCCTAAAAAACAATAGCATTCTGCATCGACGTTTCTCTAATTCTATCATTCAGTCATACTGGCGATTCCCGCCATACGATGTTGCGTGCTTCCCAACCATGTTAGCTTGTTGTCTCGTGCTGCGGAGGGTAAGACCGATGAAATACCAAAGAAAAAAAATGCCTATATTGTTTAACTAAAACATAGAAATAGTTGTTTAGCAAACAAAAATTGTTGTATGAATTAGTGTGCGACGATACCTGATTAACTGTATTATATTTATTTTTGCTTTCTTTCTATTTTCAACATAAGCAATTACAAAATTGAGGACCAAATGACCGATAGGTCAGTCATGACCAAATATCCGATGGGTCAGTCATGCCCAAGTGTGTTATCCTCGTTGAAGAAGGTTTAATTTTGTTTATTATTAGCTCTGTATGGGGGTACATAGTGAAATAAATGTTTTCAAATCATAGTCCACATGTTCGTTATTAAATCCATTGTAGACATACAGTGCATCACTCATAACTGCCAGCGCCGGATTAAGCACCGTGGAGGCCCAAAGGCAGTCAAACTTTTGGGGCCACAGACCCACGGTCACGGTCTCATGGGGGCCCCTGGGGGCCCCTGATGGGGCCCATAAAAGTCGTGGGGCCCATAGGCAGTTGCCTACTCTGCCTAATGGGTAATCCGGGACTGATAACTGCCGTAATCACTTAATCACATTGTCATCGGAAGGCAACCGTATAAACTAAGCAACACTTGCGAGGGGCATGGGACATCAAACGAATTCTGGGTAAGAATTAAACCTTTCATTGATACGGCATGATAGGAAAAACATTATAAATGTGTCACTGTAACTAGTTAACCGGGAAATCGCCCGTGAATCAACTATGTTAATGTATACCAATCATTCAGATTTTATGATTCACTCAAGTGTGCCTGATAAATTCTTAAGCAATGTATAAATATGGCTTAATCTATCAATATCTGTATGTTCTTACAATGAAGGAAACGGCCAAACATACACTAGTTACATCCCGTTACTTTCTAAATGCACATCGCGTAAAATCTGAAGCTGGGATTTGAAAAAGAAGAAGAAGAAGAAGACAAAAATAATTAAGAAATAACACATACAACACTACCTGAAGATTCTCTACATAACGATAACAAGAGATCAGAAGCCATCATTCATAAATAAATATTTTTTGAATGAAAACAAATTTGAGATTCATCAACACGGGATTTAGTGTAAATGGTTTTAATTTTATTTATAAATATTCCATTACAACAGTTTTCTACAATTTAGCATTACAGTGTAGTTGTTGTTTCTATGTATGTAGCTAGGTGGATGACAGGATGTTTTGGGACAGAAATGAACGTAGATTATTATTGAAACAAGGCAGACGTTGAGTTTTGCCATAATAGACCTACATGATGACACACTAAAAATCGATTAAAAAAAAGTAAATAAAAAAAATAATAAATATTTATATACATAAAAGAAAACAATACTTCAATAGATTGCCGCTGACAATGTCAAAGAAAGTAGAAATACATCAGTTGCTAAATAAGGGATTCGAACTTGAGACATCTGTCATCGTCGAGCCAAGAAGTAATATATATATATATATATATATATATATATATATATATATATATATATATATATATATATATATATATATATATATATATATATATTTATAGATAGATAGATAGATAGATAGATAGATAGATAGATAGATAGATAGATAGATAGATAGATAGATAGATAGATAGATAGATAGATAGATAGATAGATGCTTTCGTTGGTTTTAATATGTACATAGCACTCACGGGGTTAGTATTTTAGTATATACCTGTTTATCAAACAAACTTCAAAGTAAATATGCTATACAGAAACAATATCCGGGTAACAATGAACGATACTTACATTTCGTAATTACATGCGTATTCTTACTTGATCATGGGCATTATCGATCGGGTGAACGATTGGTTTCGATTACTTTGTCGTGACTTTCTGCTTCTGAATTAAAAAAATAGAGTCAATTATATATATATATATTTCATAGTTTGCTATTGAAATATATCATTGGGAGAAAACTGATATCGCCACAGTGGCAATATCACATTTGGAAATCATCTTTTTTACTTAGGAAGGATATCAGTCGTTAAGTGCATTATTCAGATACTTAGTTCCATATTTAGGCCAATTTCATTGTTCCTGTTCTACTACTACTACTACTACTACTACTACTACTACTACTACTCTCTCTCTCTCTCAATCTCTCTCTCTCTCTCTCTCTCTCTCTCTCTCTCTCTCTCTCTCTCTCTCCTTACACATGATTTACAGATCTTAAATTTGTCAAAATGTAGGTTCTCTAGTTCACATTTATGCAATCAGTTAGAAACCATTATTAATCCCTAAAACGAACTAAAACAGCAACATGTTATAATTAGTTTTCAACATAGATCAAGGAAGGTGAGTGTCAGTGACTGAGCTTGTATGACATGTTGCTTATGTGACACTCGTACAGTATTGTACATATATATTACTGTACGACAAACTGATAAAAAAAACTTGTAATTTAATGCAATTTGTTAAGTTTTACGTTAAACTCGCATCACAATCGCGTTAGATCAAGGTGGATGAATCAGGCATTGATTGGTATTGGTTGCCAACTGAAATTAGGTGACAACGAAAATTGGATACCGCGTCTGATACTTCAAGCTCGCCAAGGGCACAACAAGTACGTTTGAATGTAGAAAAAAGCATAATTAACAACGAAAATCCTTACAAGTAAACTCACCTAATTAAAGTCTTTTGTTTATAGATATTACACTTTGAAGTCTGTCAGATACAGCCGTTCTGTTATGTTTCTAGTTAACCAAGCCCAATCCGCTCATTTTCGCACGAATACAGTCATTATTTTGACAAAATACACAATTTTGAAGCATTATATGTACCTAAGAAACTTCGCTATCCCAAAGTCATTGGGAAATTTAAGAACTTCTTTTAATAGATGTAGTAATGTAGCTGTTAATAGATTTTGTCACAGACTGTAGAGAATCCATGCAATTTTACGGTTTTTGCTTTAAAACATGTAACACAAAAGACATCTACGTTTCTTGTACCCGTGGTAATACAGTATTTCCATTTCGTAAAATATTAATGCATTTTCTACTCGAAAACCTTAGAGAGCATCTTTGTATCAATTTCCTTATTTCATTATTGACAAGGAAAGCTTTTAATCTTCCGGAACAGGAACGCAAATAAAATACAATTTCATTCAAAAGGCCACACACACCTCACCTTACTAAGACCTGTCTCCATAATTTGATTCAACCATGGAGGTCAAAGAAAATCCAAGAATAGTTGTCGACAAAGTGATATGCTTTCAACTGTTTGAGTGAAAACATGGTTGATGCGACAAGATAATTTTCTGGGATTGTAATGCTTGCTAGGTTTGAAGTGACTGATTTGTTCACAACTCGCGAATTGTGAATGTAAAAAATGTCTTACCCATTCTAAAGATAGGTAGAAAGTAAGCCATTGCACCTATATGTTATATTCACATATGAAAAGTCTGTTTTAGGTTCAGAGAATTCTAAATCGTACTAATTCAACAGATAAGTGTGTGTGTGTGTGTGTGTGTGAGAGAGAGAGAGAGAGAGAGAGAGAGAGAGAGAGAGAGAGAGAGAGGTGGGCGGGTGAACATTTTCAGACAGACGGATGATTTGGATTTTTAACGTAGCTTTAACCATGTTTCTGTCACTTTGCTAGTATGTCTGCTGTGTGGCAGTACTGGGGTATCATGGCCGCAGACATGTCGCATCATGTCCCACCCAGTCACATTATCCAGGCACCATTCCGACCAGTTTTAATACTAACCTATTAATGCTAAGGGTCACATAAGGCAGTTGTTGGTAGTACCATTGTTATAAGTGTTTGGTATGACTCGGCCGGGGTTCGAACTCCTGCATCCGAGTCAGATAATCTAACCACTTAGCGGCTCACTACAGATAAGTTAAGTTTCTCTCCCGTTTATTTAAAAGTGTAAAGCTTGTCACAAACGAACGAACATAACATTTCTTTACTGGTTTTTGTGATAACCGAAGATTAGAAAAATCACACGAAGTTAAGTAAGAGAAATTATATTGTATTAAAAATCATACTTACATATTCGATCTACACAAATTTAGTTCACAACTTCCATAAACGGGAATCGAATTAAAATATTGGTTGAAATAGAAAAATGTTAAACATGTCATGTTGTTTTTAAGTCGCATTCAATGACTAGTCACCAAACTACGAAAGGGACCGTACAATTGCACATTTTGATTGGTGCAAGTTTGTTTTCATATCATCGACTAATTTGCATGTGATTTTCTTCTCACAAATATGCAGGTTTGTTTCAGTAGTGCAGGTTATAATTTAATGATTCTCATAATTTATACGAAACTGCTGCAGTAGTGTGTGTGTGTGTGTGTGTGTGTGTGTGTGTGTGTGTGTGTTGTGTGTGTGTGTGTGTGTGCATGAGCGACCGAGTGAGTGAGTGTGTCTGCACTGATGCCGAGCCAAAGCCAAATATTTTTCTGTGTTCGAGATTAATACAAAACGAACATTACTGTTATTTATTAACACAACTGTGTTTCTAAACGGTTCTTTTTAGAAATCGCTTTGAAGGAGAGACACTAGTTCACGTAATACATACACCATTTGAACTGAAAACACGTCCATTCCATATTTATATCGAACGGTTCAATATAAAAAGTAAGTATACCTGCTTCTATTAATCTATTCTTTCAATTTTTACTTGGACAAACAATAAATACACTTTGGTTCAATGTAACCAGAATTCACGATATAACGATTTTGAACCTTTTAGAAAACTAAACTACTTACAGTGTATCCAAATATTAAAAGCTCTTATGTTGGAAATTTATAATATCTCTCTTTGCTGGATCTAATTCTTCTGGGTTGAGCAGAAGTCAGTTACGAATAGTTCTGCTTGGACGATGTTATTCGAATGACTTCTAATGCATTTACCAAAAACCCAAACTCATTCCCTTAGGATGCAACAAAAGAAAAAAGCATACATTGTTTTTCCTCTTCATTCTTCTTCCATTATTATTATTATTATTATTATTATTATTATTATTATTATTATTATTATTATTATTATTATTATTATTATTATTGTGATGGTGGTTGTGTTTGTTCTTATTATTATAGTTGTTGTTGGTATTATTGTTGTTGTGGTGGTGGTGGTGGTTGTGGTTTTTCTTGCTATTATTATTATTATTATTATTATTATTATTATTATTATTATTGTTGTTGTTGTTGTTGTTCTTGTTTTTATTGTTGTTGTTGTTGTAGTGGTGGTTATTATTGTTATTGTTATTCTTATTGTTCTAATATTGTTGTTAAGGATATTTTATTAATGTATAATTACATTATAATAGTCAGTTTTGAATAGTTTTAATGTAATCTAACACTAGCTAAGCAGTTTAATTATATTATCCCTTGACGATTTTTAGTTTAGCTGATAATCATTACCTTAAAATAACAAATGTATAGGAACGAGAAGTTGGTTTAAATCGTTATTTGGATGAATCCTTGGTTTATCGTTGTTGTTCATGAAACAGTTGCTGTACTTAACACTTATGCTAGGTACAGTCCTTGTATAAAAACGGAATGGTAACGCTGGCACTTACCCGATGAGCTGCCGTTGGGTTCTAACGCTTCGAAGCTGATTCCGTTTGGAGTCTTGGTAGCAGGGACAAGAGATTTTCTTTGAGAAAAACCTAATTTCACCTCGAGCCTTTTTCTGATTCTTCTCTCCCTCTTATATTTTCTCTGTAGGATTCCTTCAAAATTGGAAGAGAAATCGCATACTTATAGTAGTTACATTGAACATAAACTCAGATCCGCGAAATTCGGCATCTATGCGGGTAGCAATGTTCTACATAGGTCAGAATACATGAATATACAACCAACAATGCCATTTTATGTAAGCTAATAGAGGTGCAATGACCTTTATTTAGCTAGAATTTTTCGAAATTTGATTGGGCTGAGAAATAAACCTTAAACAAGCGGAGTGTATATTTGAGTAAATGAGACTCAACATACATTTGTTCAAAATAAGCGTCCTATGTTCCAAACATACCTCTTTGTTTTTGGTGTTCCGCAAGTTGCATCTCCATTTCCTGCCGTTGTTTCTTAACTTGACCTAACTCCATACTTAACTCGGCTGTTAAAAAAAGTAAGATTGAACAAGGAAAATCGAATAGTAGCTGCACAATTGTAATACGGAAGTTTCTGTCGCACAGGAAGCACTATTTACCAAAGATATAACATATTAACTAATGATATATTATTAAATGCAGTGATATCCCCCATTTTAAGAAAAAAAAAGAGTGAAACTAAAAAGATTTGACCATACCGATACAATACTAGAATCTATAGGCGAAAACAAACTCAACGTTCGGAAAATCATATTAAAAATTCCAATCTATAATGACAAGAAAGAAAATTATTAAAGAAGTTTTGGCTTAAACGTGAAAGTAATTAATGCTGTGCAAAACTAATTTTATTTTCTACTCATATGGACGGTTATCAGTCAACAGTTATAATACATACGATCTTTATTACTTGCATTCTACTGAAAGGTGTCAAGTTTTGTAATAGAGGATAATTTTCAGCCCGTGTCTATTCGTTTGTATGCAGTGTTGCGGTATATATAACTTACCGCTGCTTTCTAGTTCAGATATAAAATTTTGCAAACGAAAAAACATACAAGCGGGCTCAGTAGTAAAAAAAATAGTCTAAACGCGCAAAAAATTAAACTTATGCTCACATTTTATAAAATGTTAATCTTTTATTATATCGAATAAAATAAAGAGTTAAGTAAACCTTTTCAAAATATAAATTTTATCGTTTTGCATAAATGTAAAATTTTGCAGAGATTTCGAATCCTTACGGATCAGTTTCAGTTCCTAATCTTTTTAATAACAGGATATTTTTTTTACAATTGTGCCTGGATATAGCTGCTGCTGCAGCTGATGATAATGATAACAATGATGATGACGATGACAACCGTGATGATGGTAATAATTAAAAGAAATATCATACCTTTTTCGAGATTTATCTGTCTTTCACGATGTCTTGCATTTTTTGCCGCTACCTGAAGTAGTCCCTGTATATTCAGGAGTAGAGTCTCAATAGAAGAAAACGAGACTATTTTTCCGTTCGGTACGGGAGTTGAAATATTTTTGTCCTGAGGGTTACGCTCTACGATGTCGCTGTTGGCAGGTGAGTTTGGAGTCTCAGCGTTTTCCTTGTCTGAAAGCAAAGCATTTTAATATATACACTGCTTGTAAAATTTCTCAGAGCTTAATAAAACTACTACAGAATATCCCCTCATGATCGTTCGTGCATCTGCATGCAGTATATAGTATAAATCATTATACACAAGCAAAGCCAGGGCAAAGACTTTGATAATCATAGGAACGATATTAAACAATAAGGTATCAAGAAGTGTAACCAATGTAAAGAGAAATTCATAGTGGTAGGCTTCATAACAAAACAGTTATACCCTTTAGTTTAATAAGAAAAATGACCGTCAGGTTGTGTAATTACAATGGAAACCCAGGAATAAAGTACACGAAGAAAGTATTTTAGCATTATAATGTTATCTAACCATATATGATCCAACTTATCTAATTTGATATATTCAGATGTCAAGAAAATCCTCCTACACACACACACACACACACACACACACACACACACACACACACACACACACAGACACACATACATATATATATATATATATATATATATATATATATATATATATATATATATATATATATATATATATATATATATATATATATATATATATATATATATATAAAGGATATGACATATACGGTCATTTTGTCGAAGACTTCAAAGAGAAAAAAGCCAATAATAGACACAATTTAATCAGGAAATTTAAAGCTCTTATTTAAGGTATTTGTTGGAGCAGGAAAACATTAGGTATTCATGAATCATTAAAAATAAACGTGAAAGAAAGGTTTAGTATAACTAAGAGAACTAGAATATGAGTGAGTTTAACTCTTAATGACCCACCCCCACCAAAAAATCGGTTGATGCTGTGTGAAAGCGAATGCCAAGGACGCTGATAATAAAAACACATCCGGTTGAATCGAGCGATTGAAACAAAATGACTGAAATTTCTTAAGTCGAGAGAATACTGAAGACATGTTAAAATATTAGAGGGTTTAACTATTTATTGAACAAAGATGTCGATCATTATAATTAAAAATAAATACACAATATCAGACTTGATGTTAAAGTGGTTTCAGGCTAGTAAATAACGTTTTAGTTTGTTTAGGTGTTTGTGCAACTCGATTGGACATATTGGCAATATCTACAGATATAGTTGCTTCACCGGATTTAGCACAACAGGTATACTAATTTTTTTAAAGCTTTGAGGGATAAACTAATTTGCAACAGGGTTTCAAAACATGACGAAAATCAGTGACATCTGGTATTGGCAAATTTAACAGTATCGATGACGTTATAAGCAAAGTATTAACAGCGCGAACGAACTAAAACGTAAAAGTTCATTTTGATCATTCGAGAAAAATCGATGTAAACAGATAATGTATTCCATTGGCAACGATTAATATGTTATCCAGGTGTTCACAATATGTGTATTTATTTTGTGTCTAAGGTCAGTATGCACAACAAACAACTAAAATGGATTATGTTAAAACTTTCAATAACTGCTTTTCAAAGAAGTCCATACTAAACTGTGGAGTGATTATTAGGGGGAAATTTGATAGAAGTCTAATACCATTTTGAAAAATTGCATTGTTATCATTTGTCGAATATTATAGTGCAAAAAGCTGTACGATAGAAAGTGGTTATACAAAGAAGAAAAGGTGAAATTGTGATAGTTACTGAATAAGAATTAGTTAAGAGGTTAAATTACTACTTTATATCTATCAATAAACAAATTCCGTGTTTTCTACTTGATGATTAAGATGTTTAGAGGAAATAAACAAGAAAACTAATGTAAAAACAATATATGTATGTGGCAGACATTTGGAAATATCAGTTTCGGTAATCACGCTGACGTACCATTCTGTAATACTAGATTTTAGAGAACATACTTTTTTAGTCGCCTTCTACAGAATATACAGTAAAGCAAACGAAACTAACGTCAGTAAAACTGATCGCACCACATATGATGTACAAATAAAGTGAGAATCGTTTGAAAGTAAAGAAAAAGAAGCAAACCTCTAAAGAAACTTACGTTTCTTTTAAATTTTTTTAGAGTACTAACGTTACTTTATGATAAAGTGTTCAATTTATGATCCGGAAAAAAAACGGAGTGTTAATCTAATGATATTACGACCATGTCGAATATTGTATTCCATTGTAACGATTCTTTCCATTTTGTAGCAATTATAATGACATTTATTCTGACTGGTTTAATGTAATGTCTACCAATCGCGCTGCCGTTGTCGTTGCCACCCAGTGACACTAGACATTGCTTTGCAGTAATGTTCTTTCTGGTCATGTCATGTCTTTTAGCGAGAACGTCTTACCATTTGATTCCACCACATTGCCGAAAATATCGATCTCATTCTCACTTTTGAAATATTGCTTAAACCACATTTATTAATTAAGTGACTCTAAGTTGTGTTTTGATAGCCTATTGGGTTTGAGTTGGGATATTCAAAATTGTAAATATGGCGTGAAAGAAACACGTCTCAGCCGCATTATTTGTATTGACATAGTTGATTTATACTCATTCTTGCAAATCTGTATAAGAGTTACCTCATATACATTTCCCCATAAAGTTAATAACGATTTCCTCATAAGGTTGATATGCATTTCCTTATAAGGTTGATACGTATTTCCTCATTTAGGTTGATATCTATTCCTCATAATGTTGATAAGCATTTCCTCATATAGGTTGATATTTGTTTCCTCATAATGTTGATATGTATTTCCTCATAAGGTTAATATTGATTCCCTTCATAAGGTTGATATGTATTTCCTCATAAGGTTGATATGTATTTCCTCATAAGGTTGATATGTATTTCCTCCTTAGTTGGTCTCTTCATAAAAAAAAATGATAACTAATTAAAACTAACGTTTAAAGAGCCAACTTGTCAAATTTTACAAATGAAGCTCTTTTTCTATTATGTTTCAGGGTCATTAGAACATATATATATAAAACCGGACTGTTACCGCCGTAAAATATGTACTCATTTACATTTTTATTCAATGATTCTTCAGATTTTTTAGTATCAAGTCTGATGTAAGTCTACTTATTCAAACGTCTTAATTTTATTCAAGTAACGAAGGGTATGAATTCAGAATGGACCCTGCAATGTTTCCTCCCTTGTTTTAAGATGGGCAAATCAATTATCAAAACCATGAACTTTGGGTTATTTAATTATCATTTGTTTTGACCTATATATGTTCTAAACGTGTGTGTGTGTGTGTGTGTGTGTGTGTGTGTGTGTGTGTGTGTGAAAAGATTCTGTTCGTATTAGTATGAAAATACAACATTCCATTCCTAACTAATATCCTAAATTATGTCTGTTATGACCAGGCTACGTTGAATAGTGTAGGCTAATTACAGGTTTTCACTCTAATCAGATGTTAATATAGGCTGGCCTGGTAAGCATTCTGCGTCCTGAAGAAAGAAAAAAAAAAATTGGTGCATGATACGTTATGTTATAACATCACATTTAACCTTAGTTTTCAAGCAAAAGGCTGACAAGAAACCACCACCACAATACAGACTCTGAAAACTGCTACAAAACAAAATTATTTGATAGTGGCATATAATTCTCGTTAGATTCAATGTTAAAGTAGGAGAGTATTTATCGTTCTAACGTCATACCAGCCGACCACCCATCCTTTTGCGCGTGTGCAATATCTATCAGGCCATTTATAAACGAACTGCTACCAAATTAAATTACATCACAGTCATGTAATTCAAGCATGAATCACTGTCAAAGCACGAGTCGTTTTTTTTATTATTTTGACGTCAAACTAAAACGTCGCCTTTTCCTGTCGCTAGGTTCTGGCTTTTCTGAGCTTTATAGCTTACCAGAATTTTCCAGCATATAAAAATGCAATCCTTCCCAGATATGAAAACAGTTAAAAACTGCTAAAGTAAACCTAATTCCGTTTATTCTCACACCATATACGAAAATATGTACACGTGTTATTACCAGTATAAACAACTATAATATAAACAAAGAATTTGATTCATATATAAAAAATAATACAAACAATAATAGTTCACCCAATTCGTACATAGAAGCTTTATAACCATTCAGCTATAATCAAACATTAACCTATTTTGCAAGCAAATAAGCAAAAATTTAACTTAAAATTTGTTGAACTTACCAATTAAAATGTGAATGCTGATCTAAAGAACTGAGTCATGTTCTCTACACGTGGCGACGATCTTCTATACAAATTGCTGCATAATAGAAGACTCGAGAATGCTGCGCGCAGACTGCATATCATGATAATTACATAGCGGAAACCAGTCTCTAGTTTCTATTTTAACGTGAAGAGAAATCATGAAAACATGGACGCGGAAATAAACACCATCAATAAGGTGTAAGGTGGTTCAGTACTCGAGCATATTTTGTTTTCAAGAAGAATATAAATGAATTACTTAGAACTTAATATATTGACATCACTAATACTTAAATTCCTGTAAATCTGTACTACATGTTAAATTTAGAAATGCTCCAGAGTTGTTCTCATAAATGTGTACGAGGATGTTTAAACCGTTCGACTGTGTCAGAGCAGTCGACACAAATCTACTTCAATTCTTTCTTCATAAGAAATGAAGGCTATTCACTAAAATGATCATGACCATGTATACATGATCAACTATGGAATCGTCAACTGAACGATTTTGTCCATGTGATAGGTGACCAGAATTCTTGAAAAGTTTCAATAATTGCTTTTCACTATATAATACTAAGAATCGACGACAGGATCGGAGCTAATTATTTTACTGTCTACTTTTGGGTGGAATAAAAATAAAGCACCAAAAACTTCTGAGATGCACACTTTGGTTAACAGATAGGTTCAACTTTGTCACAAATTTCAAACTGTGTACTATAGTTGATAAGAAACTATTTACTTTAATTTTGATAATTTGATATCTTGTATTTCATTTCTTACTGTTTAAAGAGAACATGAATCCTAACTTAAATAAATAAATAAGACTCCAAATCTGTATTAATATTGATGGACTTTTTTGGGTCTAATATCACCTATTCATGAAATCGTGGAATCGTTTGCAGACAATCTTTTCCGCAGCAGATCGGTGTATATTTTAGGCACTTACCGGCATCTCACGCGTTTCTTGTGCAATCGTAGGGTTGAAGGGTCCGTTTTGTTGATATGTACTGAATTTTTGCCGGATCAAATCCTATTTTGGCGATTTGCAAATCAAGTGGAATAAAACAATCCTAACGGTAGGCGTATAAACCAAAATAAAGGTGTGTTCCGAAAAGATGTGTATGCAGCAAAAGTTTAACGAACTAGCGACATCAGATCAAAGAAAACATCCATCAGCATCAAAACAGATTTGTGGGTCACATTTACTGGACTAATGGATTCGTGGTACGAGGCCACGTTATTAGGCGCAGACCAGAAAGCTCCCATATATAGCAACACGAGGCTTAATAACTTGTTGTGATGCACCTGTTTATCAGAGCTAAAAAATACAACACTCAAACTCTGACGAAAGAAACCATGTGTAGTTTGTATGCCAAGCTCAAGATGAATTTTTTATTTTATTTTTGACATATCAGGATTAAGTTCCATTGGAAATGTCTAAGCGTCCTATCCTTGGCAAAATAACTGAAGATACAGATAATGCAAGCATAATATTTGAATTAATATTGATGAATAAAGAACTATAGACAAGTGGATATTTTCTTTTATTTAATCAATGTCTTTGTTGATATTGGTAAAAATCTGATGATTATGGAGTGTAAGCATTATTTGTAAATCCTGTACGAGATCGGTCGATATTGCATTGCCGCTTGAATTATCGATTGTCGCCGTTCGATTTTGGAGGCGAACAACCATGCTGGTTTTAAGAAAAAAGAAAATATGTATTTTTTCTGACCGCACTTTAAATTCCACCGACACGATGAGTTTGTGTCCCGACTATCTCAACATTGTCTTTTCCCGATGATATAATAAAACAAATGCACGATTCTCCAATTTCAAATTAAATCGAATTAACATAAAAAGAAAATACATGTTGGTGATAATCAATATCAGAGAAGTTATAGAAGCCTCGTGTAATGTTTTTCTTATTCATCTTTCCAGAAAGAAACAAGGCAGCAAGTTTTAAATATTTGCTGGTCACATTATGGAAAAGATCCAATAAGAATGGTGACAAAACATTTTCATTTTAAAGAAATGATAATGCCTGAAAATTGTTGAAATATTTACGCACTAAAGTTGCGAAAGTATATGAATATGAGCATGTCTGAGGAAAAAAAGACCAACCCACCATGAACCAGACATTGCATTTTTCTTTTTAAAAATGAATATCAAAGGAGTGATATATCCATGGCTTTCGGAAAAAGAGCAGCATAGATTTAGAACGAAAACAATAGTTCTGGTCCTCGTGAAAATTTTCCCGAATTTTGTGACGGAAAGATACGCGATCTGAAAATTAATAACAATGATATTGATGAAGAAATGAACAACACATTAAGACCCTTTGAATCTATTCCGTCTTGAAAATACTATGTTCTGAAACCAATATAAAATCATCTTTATGGATCCGATTGATGAATCATTCCTCAATATTCTACAATAAATCTTTAATCAAATTAATTCATTTGCGAATCAAATGCGCAAACTCATAGTTAAGCGTAGTCTGGATGCATCCTATGAAATGGATATCAAATGAAATGTCCATTCATTTCGTTCTGCGCCTAAATGGTCGTGTAACAGAGTTTGGACGACTGATAATTTAAAATAAGTCAAGACAAGATGTTTCTTAAATATCAAATTGAGAAACACAAGTTAATGCCATTAAGAATCCAAATTCGTGAGTGTAATTTTAAAGGACCGCAAAATAACCGAGGCATGACAAAGATGTTTCCGCAAGCAATTCACTCAACTGATATTGGGGACTGGGTTTTAGGGTTCGTATAAATTGCCGACAATTTCAATGTGGTAAGATTAAATGGATTCGTTTAACTTGATCATAGAATCGATTTAGCATTGCCATTCTTTCCAAATTAATGCAGAATTGACTTCTACAACAACTGTAAAAACAGCACAGATCTTTCGATCTATTAGCATAGCTATAGTTATTATATCATTGTACAATTCACCGACTTTAATTCCAGCCAGAATAGATAAATAGAGACATATTTGTGGATCTGTTTTAACCACACTAGCCAGCTAGCTTGCTAGTTAGAAAGATAGATGAAAGGATACAAAGAAGTACACAACTGATATTTGGTTTAAAAGTACTAATTAAGAGATTAGTGAACAGAACAATTTTGTAATTTAATAACGACAGCAAACTCTTCAAGGTAAAACATTACTTTCAAACAAATCTGAAGCCAATAAAAAGACCTTAGTTCAGAAGTACAAGATGAAAACAGATAGCTCATTATTTCAGCTGTCTAAGCAATCATCAAAAACATAAGTTAAGTTCCAAGCTTCGTAAAAGAAGTTTCTGGAAAGCGTCATCTTTAATTGAAACCCTCCCTTGGTATGTGATAGAGATCCATTATTACTTATGCTTAACGTGACTAGCATTAACATTAAATTATGTGCACCGTACGAAAAAATTAATCAAAGAGAATACATCTAGTTTATTTTCAATTTCCTGCATTGAAACAAACATTACTACGAGTTTGCTCTCTCAAGTACACACCCCCAACAGTTTTATAACTAGAAATACGATGATTGTGAGTTTCAAGGTCTTTTCTTCAAGCTTTATATTTTTCATGGGGGGAGGTAACTCAAGTTCATAAAAAAATTGAAATTAGCGATATAGTTTTTTTTAAAACAAGATCAAGATTGATCCTATATAAATTAAACAAATCCCTGAACGTGTTAAATATCCCTAACATATAACAGACAACCCTACCATCATGAAAGTACATCAAAAGTCAGCACTTGGTTTTTACGTATATACTACAAATTACTAATAGAGCGGAGTCCGAAAATCATACATTTTATTACAAGGCATGAATATAATTAAAATTTATAAAAACTGTCCAAATGGTGAATAATGGATGATGTACTGAACATGCCATTAATATTGTATATCATGATAATTAATTTATACAGTTAATTATACTGGAAGGGTTAATGGTCTATTACAATCAACGACTTAACGCATGCACTCAAGACCACGATCAAGTTCCTTAGAATCATCTTCACCTCTTCCACAAAAGGTATTGTTATTCTTTATAAAAGGCAAGGAAACTTCATATTTTCTCCTAAATTGGTGAAACATGGTACATAGGTTGTTGTTGTTGAAGGGTTTAACGCTATTTTTCAGCACACGATATTCTATACATGGCGCTCATTATTACTGGTAGAGGAAGAACCCGGGAAATATACCCGGAAAAAAAAGCACCGACCCAAGAGAAGCTGCTAGCAACCTTTCTCACATATCCACAAATACAGAATCTGAGGCTCGAACCCACGCGGACAGAGGTGTGATGGCAATGATCCGTAACGGAGAGCGCTTTTGATTACTCGGCCACTCGGGGCATCCTCACCCATCATTTGCGTCAGCCAGGTAAAATGAGGTCGCAATATAGGAGCAGTAGAATAAAAATAAATTATACAATAAACCATAATCTTTCCAGGTGTACTGGATTCCTCTGGAGATTATTCTTGCCTGAGAGTGTCGACATATGGTAAATAAACGGACGATTCAGATTGCAAAGTTAGTGTTAAACCAGTCTTAGTGCTTATGGTTTCGGATCAATTTGTCAAAAGCGTCAATGAAAACAACAAATAACAGTATAAAGAACATAAGAACCCCACAAATACGTCATAAAGATACAAAATGCTTATGTTAAAGTAAATTCTACGATTGAAAAGATATCTTAGAATTTGGCGTTTTCTTCTCAGTTTGACAATTTTGTTTGGAATAATGAAGGTATATTTTAGAAACCAAATAGCTATCTCTGGCACAGGATTCTTGAAGATATACGTTTGCTGTGAATTACATTGACTTTAATCGTTAGGGTCCCTTTTATTCTTTGGTTACAATTTTTAATAGTTTTCCGTCGTTATATTAATGAACAAAAGTCATTAGGAATCCTGGGCGAGGCTCTGTACACCACTCTGTAAATTTAGACGATACTCTGTACGTTATCCATGTACATACAAAGTGTCTATCGGGTAGATTTATTCGGCAGATCTTTGTGATGATCGTTATGAACTTTGAAATTGAATGCTGGCTGCTTTGTTTTCGGAATAAGACAGTAATAATAATTTACTAAATGCATTACTAAGCCGACTGAAAAACAATGCTTTATTCGAACATTGAGCTCAAATTTCAACCGCAAAGATGATCAATCGAATAATCTTTATTCGTCCCCGAATGTACCAGCTCGACATATGCTAAGCTAAATATAAATGTCAAAAGCTACGACAACACTTCAGTATCGCCTTTCTAAATTGAGATTTCAGTAATTTGTAGCAATGTTAAATTCTATCTAACAGAAGGTAAGATCTAAACAACACATTTCTATATGGAAAAAAAATAGAATGGTGGATACAAACACCCTGGCAATCAATGGGCTTTAATAAGTTGACTGCAAAGTAAATCACAAAGACATTTTCTTTCATGTTCAAACCGAAATAGAATTATGAAAACCTTTTTCATAATCGAAGAATTGTGTACTGGGTGATATTTTATTTGGACGTCTTCTTACAATGCCAGGATAAAGATTTTATTGATATTAATTTATTTTACTGTTATGCTCTGGTTGGAATCAATTCATAAACTTACTCGTAAAGCCTCATGATTTTTTGGTCAATACATTGTTTTATGACGACCGTTTCTATATTGGAAAACGAAATCAATTAATTGAATCTGAGGCCGAGATCTAGCGTTACTTCTTTTTCTCTTCACAGAACGCATGAAACAGAAATAGAAGAAACTAATACCATTACTCACAAATAAATGATTTCGATTCAAGATAGGATACAAGTGACAAAGGAGCTGATAAATTAAAATATTTCCTCTGATCTCGACCATTTCCATAGGTTTGACTGAGTTTTGTTCTCACTGTAAAATTGCAGGAAACATTTCTGCTTGACGGGAAAAAGATTATATCCCAGGGTCCATGCCACTCAAGCGGCAAAGAGTAATTCATCGTGTGTGATAAAAAAAAAAGCTTCGTTTTACATGTTGATTTTGCCGTGAACATGACTATTACAAGTGAGTAATACTATTAAAAAACGTTATTAAGTGCACTATGTGAAGAAGAAAAAAAAACACAATTGTTACAACTGTTTTCTTTGGTTGGAATATATATATATATATATATATATATATATATATATATATATATATATATATATATATATATATATATATATATATATATATATATATATATATATATATATATATATATATATATTATGGCTTTATTATCTAAATCTGTGCAATCAAATTGACTGAAAGCTGAGAATTAAAACATGTCACTGTAGTTTGGCATTTAATATCATGTTGGGACAATAAAAAATAGAAATTGTTAGTTAAAGTAATAATTGTATACCTTAAAAACCCACACAATTTCGCTGATAATACAAATCCTGCATGCGTGTAACGAACCAAACATTTTTAGGCACGTGACATTTGGACATGCCACAATGTGTTTTTCATAGTTATTAGCATACAATATTTCTCACAATTTTCTACGCTTTTGGACGCTTTAGTTTTGCACTTAAGGTCATCAATTTTCCACATCGTAGCGATTAAAAGAAAAAAAGTAAAATATTTGTCAATAAAATTTCACAAAGATCAAATCTGTTTGATTAAGCTGATTATTGGATTTGAACACTAATCACAATTCATGTCTCTTGTCCAAACGAATGCCTCGTGTTTTCATTTGCGTTCGAGATTCTCAAATAAACCCAACCAATTCGATCCCTCAGTGAGACAATTTTAAAAAAAAAAAACGTTTTATATGCAGCCATACAGCAGGTTATATGCTTCATTGAAATGACTGTTTTAAAGTATTAATCATATTGGTAAGTTCATTAATATTTGTTCTCGTGATTTTGAAAATGTTTACATCTGCATCACACTTTCATTGAAGATCCTTCTGAATTGCTAACTTCAAGACTGTTTTGACATAATGCTTGTGTAAACGATCTAAACCTAATTTTTAAGTAATTATGTTTGCAAACAAAATTCACGACTTTCTTGCGAAAGTAACCGCAACCGCATTTATCTATTGACAACATTGGCCCCACATATATGTTGACAGTATAGGCCCCACTAATATATTGACTGTAAAGGCCCCACTTGTATATTGACGGTATAGGCCCCACTTATATATCAACGGTATAAGGCCCCACTTATGTTAACAGTATAGGCCTCACTTATATATCGACGGTATAGGCCTCACTTATATATCGACGGTATAGGCCCCACTTATCTATGGATAGTATAGGCCCCACTTATCTATGGACAGTATAGGCCCCACTTATCTATGGACAGTATAGACCCACTTACCTATGAACAGTACAGGCTCCACTTATTTATCGACAGTATAGTCCCATTTATCTATGGACAGTAGAGGCCCTACTTATCTATGGACAGTATAGGTCCCACTAGGCCCCACTTATCTATGGACAGTATAGGCCCCACTTATATATCAGTATTGCCCCATATATATTGATAACAAAACAGGCCTAAGTTTTCTATTGACAACATAGGCCTCATTAAAATAGTTTTAATTTATCTTTATAGATAACAACATAAGCTTCATTTAACTATTGACAACATCAGCTTCATTTATCTATTGACAACATAGTCTTCATTTAAATATTGCCAACAACATAGGCCTCATTTGTCTATTGACAAAATATTTATAGATAACAGCAAAGGCTTCATTTTTCTATTTACAACATCAGCTTAATTTACCTATTGATAAAATAGTCCTCGTTTATATATTGCCAACACCACAGGCCTCATTTATCTTTTTCACAAAGTAGGACTCATTTATCTATTGACAACAACATATACATCTATCGACAAACAAGACATTATATATCTATTGACAACATAGACCTTATTTACCTGTTTAAAACATACGGATACTAATGACAATACACAGGTACAGTATTCCAACCTGTACGCAAATACACTATGGGTTAATTATCAATCTTGGACAATGTGCATATCATAAATAACCCAAAGGCGTAACCATAAGAAACACGAGTTTATTTCACAGTTAATAAATAAATTCTTATTTTGCTGTTGGAGCTATTTGAAAATATTTTAGATTCATATACGAGCAAGAGTTCAACAATGTATTTGATTAACTATTCTTACCTTACTTTAATTTTATATACCGTTAAAGTTGAAAATAGTCTTTATCAAGAAAAGTCATTGAACTAGTTCAAGTTTGTGATTTTTATATATATTTTAAAAACCCAAATGAGATCAAAATAACACATTTATTGAATTTTTTTTCTTCAGTTGTCCTACAGATCTAGAATATCTGTTAATAAAACGGGTAAAGCTTTATATCTAATTTATGATCATATGGTTGGGCTGAATTGAAACGAAAAGGAAATACCATTACCAAAGTAGAACGGATACAAATGGATATAAAAGGCTCAGAATCCGATGGAACCGAGTGGGACTGCAGATACATTCTACTAAAGATGCCACAGGGACAAAGCCAGGATTATCGCTTAAGTACTTGTAATCGCCATGCTGACCATGTTAAAGAAAGGTCAAGGTACACTGGTCAGGGGTTCCTAATGGGAGAGTATGGAACACGTTGATCAAGGTCTCTTATAGGTGCTTGAAGTGAACATGTAAAGGATAAGCTAACGGTAGTAGGAAATATTGCTTGTTTTTATTTGATTAGGATTTATAATGTAGCTTTAACAATTGTTCAGTCATATCGCTACGATGTCTGCAGTGAGGCAGTTTATAGTGACGTCTAGCACTGGGGCATCATGCCGCAGACATGTAGCACTATTTCCCACCCAGTCACATTATGCTAACACCAGGCCAGTCCTAACACTAACATCTTAATGCTGAGCTTCAAGCAAGGCAGCTGTTAGTACCATTTTTGTAAGTCTTTGGTATGACTCGACCGGGGATCGAACCCACAACCTTCCGCTTCTGTGGCCGACGCTCTTACCATTAGACACCGGAGCGGTTGTAGTAGGAAATAAGCTTTACAACTAAATATGCACAACATATACGCTAAAACCCCAAAAGAAAACAGCTGACCACAAAGGAGAAAGAATGAAAAGAACGAAGGCGATCGGACCGTTATATGCCTTCGTTTGGGGCTTCTATCTACAAATCAATCAATGGATCATGCAAAAGAAGTTCTGTAGTGTCGAGAGATGCTCGCGAGTTTAAGAAACAATGGAATTCGAAGTTCTTAATTTCAGGAGCTGAATACTCAGGAAGGGTAGAATAGTCCGCGAATATCGCGCTAAGTTAGGCGATGCGATTGTCGCCACAAGGTTCGAAAAGCATGGTAAAAATTATGAGTCGTTCATAAAGAAAGCTAGCAACATTAAGTAAATCGTTGACATGAAACCATTGTTAGAGATGAACATGAAAATTATCGACCAATGTAGACGTTTTAGGTCGGTAAAAATGAAAAATATGGACCAGTGTCGACTTCCTGGGTAGTCGATGCTGTTATGCCAACAGTTTTTACCAAGACTGTTGTGACAACTAGCTATATTTGCAGCTTTATTATCTCACAAGGAACAGATGTAGCAGCATCAATGTCTATATCTGAAAGTGGCTTGTAGTTGGCCAAAATCTCTTGATTATCGTCTTGTGCAGCCAATCAAGTGGCTAGGGTCCTGATTAGCAAATGGTGGGCCAGTTTATACCGTGCTTCTAAACAAAGTCAGACTTGAAAAGTTGTAGCTTCTTTAGTCAGATACATATCATAATTGTGGCTACAAAGAAACAATACAATATTTAATGTGTGCATGTCCAAGTCAATTAGCACCTTTTGCATTTTGTACTTAGTTACCCAACCAAATGTAGAATCAGATTATGGCTTGTCTTCAATGCACCCTGCATTGTGTGCATCGAATGAATTGGTATGAAATATAGCAGTTTTCTGAAGAGCATGCGCTATAGCGTCTCAGGTTGGTCCTCTGATATTTGTCTATATCATATGTGGAAAACAAACTTTTTTATGGCACAATCATTGATAGTAGTCGTGTGTGTATAGTTGTGTATCAAGAAAAATGGAGACACCGGTTTTCAAGATCTTGGAACAGAGGGCAAGGATATGGTTTTGGGTAGATATGATCGCTTAGGCAGACCAGCAGAGCACCACAACAGATGCAGGTACAATCTTGCGTCCAGCCTTCTCACCGAAACCAATTACAAATGAACTAGACGTAATGAACTGAAACCATCTGGAAATCTCTTCTGTCTGTATTAGTATATTTGAAATAATTTGAAAGTAAACATGTCACTAAAGCGGATCGACTCAACCATATGTTGAAATAACTTAATACATTTTACGAATTAAATTGCATCGATCTAAACTCCTTCTTCACTTGTTGGAGAGAAACTGTACTTGGGTTCAAATAATAAAAAATGCTTAAAAAGCAATAACATTACTGACAAATGTGATGCAGAAAACAAACTCATCACACAAGAACTAAAGTCAAATATTTTTTTTATAGCTCTCTACAGTCTATCATACCTTCGTTTTTGCCATATTCAATACCGTCATCGTCAGTATTATCTTCGTTGTCTGTTCTTTCGGGAGATGATATACTTGACTGTTCATCCTCATTTGAGATCATGTGCAGATTTAATGGTTTGTTATCTGAAGAGAATACATAAATTGGGCACTGAGATAATCGACTGTATCGGCAAGGTATCGACACAAAGTGATCATAATCATTAGGTCTTAACGGAAAGTCTGAAAATATAAAATACCTTATAAAAAGGATAAGTAACGAAATTCTAGAATGCAGATACTTTTTATTTGTACACGGTACTGAAAGTAGTCAAAACACAACTTATCTTAAATTCAGAATGTAGTGTAACAGATTGAACAATTCAAAGTAATCTGATTAAATTAAATGGATGACATTGACGTATTGCCTAAACGGATACTTCATTGACATATTGCCTAAACGGATACTTCAATGACGTATTGCCTAAACGGATACTTTAAATATATAAGCTTAATTGTAAAAGTATCTCCGCTTTGTGACTATCAACACTACCCTTAGTGACTATAATAAAAACCTTGGTGAATATGAACACTTCCTTTAGCGACTACGAAAACTCATTAATGTCTATCCACACCCTTAATGACTATGAAAACTCTCATTAGTATCTATCAACACACCCATAATGACTATGAAAACTCTCATTAGTATCTATCAACACACCCATAATGACTATGAAAACTCTCATTAGTATCTATCAACACACCCATAATGACTATGAAAACTCTCATTAGTATCTATCAACACACCCATAATGACTATGAAAACTCTCATTAGTATCTATCAACACACCCTTAATGACTATGAAAACTCTCATTAGTATCTATCAACACACCCATAATGACTATGAAAACTCTCATTAGTATCTATCAACACACCCATAATGACTATGAAAACTCTCATTAGTATCTATCAACACACCCTTAGTGACTATGAAAACTTTCATTAGTGACTACCAACACACCTTTAGTGACTATGAAAACTTTCATTAGTGACTACCAACACACCTTTAGTGACTATGAATACTCTCATTAGTATCTATCAACACACCTTTAGTGCCTATGAAAATTCTCCCTAGTGTCTCTCAACTCACCCTTAGTGACTATCATCACACCCTTAGTGACTATCAAAACTCACTAGTGTCTATCAACACAACGTTAGTGACTATGAAAACTCTCATTGGTGTCTATCAACACAGCCTTAGTAACTATCAACACACCCTTAGTGACTATGAAAACTCTCATTGGTGTCTATCATCACACCCTTAGTGACTATCAAAACTCACTAGTGTCTATCAACACACCCTTAGTGACTATCAACACACTCTTACTGACTATCAAGACACCTTAAGTGAATATGAACACACCCTTAGTAACAATGAACACACTCATAAGTGAATATGATCATACCCTTATTAACACTTCGTTTCGTGACCATGAAAACGTCCCTTAGTGACTATGAATCATCCTCTTAGTAACTAAGGAAACTATTTTACTTTGCCGTTCCGAGATTAGGATGCAGCCTTCTGATCATTATGTTGTACATAGGGTTAATTTCAAAGTATGACTTACTGTCTTCATGGCTGGCCGACCAAATGGTATTTTCTCTGGGATAAGAATGAGGGGTATGACTTGACCTGTCAGTACCGCCACCGGATTGACTGAAATAAATGATTAGCGTGTGTAAAACCTTGTAACTAGTAGAAACCACATAACCTTGTACCTTCCGAATAGAAACTAAATAACCTTGTACTGTTCTAGTAGAAACCAGATATGCGGACACCTCTTAGAGAGAAATTGTTGTTATTTATTAGGTTTAAAACTGTACCAAATCGAATTTATTTGATCGCTGTATATCATTTAATAAAATACATTAATTCATATAACTCTCAAAATATTTCAATGCAAAAATATCAAAAATTGCTAAAGTGCCATATAAATGTTATCAAGAACTTCAAGAAGGTGATCCATATTGCAGTGATACAGTTTATGATATGATTTCGTGCAAGTTCAACAGTGTCTTGAGTAAAGTGTGAGTTCATTTTTTTTTCACTGATGTTAGGACAAGCACGAGAATGTGCGTTTCTGTCAGATCTAAGCACGTGACAAAACACCACCTGAAGTAGTGCAGGCACTGTCTCATTCAAACTTTTAGGACTTAACAGTTTTACAGTAATACGTCCAACCTTCTCGTTGATATTTTCTTCGTTAATGTTTGCAAAATAATTTGTAATATGCAAATAAAATGATCAAGAAGAGTTGCTTTAAAGAATTTCGATTTAACTTCATTTGAAGATTGGTCACTTTTAAGTATAACACTCCAATACAATGTCTCACACATAATGGCACAGAGTATGACCACCGGCACGAAATCTAGTATCACATTATATCGCGTACAATATTCAAGAGCGTGAGATCTAATCGCCCTGTATTGGCGACATACAATATGTCCATCAGCGTGTGATTTAGTCTCACTGTTTACGATAGCACACAGTGTGACAGAAGCACACATTCTGAATGAAATGGACAACCTTAAAAAATAAACTGCACGAAAAATATCTTTAATTGATTATATATATATATATATATATATATATATATATATATATATATATATATATATATACATATATATACCTTGGTACCACGGAATCGCAGTTGGACTGTGACATATACGCAGATCCATCGGACCGGAGCCCCATATGGGAGGCCATAGATATGGGTACCGGGGGAATCAACATCGGATGGTTCAGAGGCATAAACGGTAGATGCCCAATTGTGAACGGGTTGTGCGGAAATCCGTTGACAAGATTCTTGCTATCTGCTGAAAATAAATAAATAAATAAATAAATAAATAAATAAATAAATAAATAAATAAATAAATAAATAAAAAATGAAAAGTATAAAGCCGCAAAAATTTGAAAGGTTTTATTATATAATGAAAGTTTTGGGATGTTAGTAAACTGAAATTGACACCTTTGATTTATTGATAGCTTAGTTTGTGTTTCGATGCTCTAAAAGTGCGAAATCTGTGATATAATCAATGGGGTTCTATTCGTGGACTTTTACTATGGACCATTGCCATCCTTTCTATACAGTGCCTTAGACTTTCCACTGATATGGCATCCCTGGCATTGATATGTTGCTTTTAACTTTCCATGGATGTGGCATGTCGAGCACTAGTAAGTTACCCTTGATGTTCCATTGATGTGGTATGCATGTATATGATATGTTGCCCTTGACCTTCCATTGATATGGCATGCCTTCAGTTGGTATGATGTTATTGACGTTCCACTGATGTGGTATGCCTGGATCTTGTATGTTGTCCTTGACTTTCCATTGATGTGGCATGCCTGGATCTTGTTTGTTGCCCTTGACCTTCCATTGATGTGGTATGCCTGGATATGATATGTTTCCCTTGACTTTCAATTGATATGTTATGCCTGGATCTTGTATGTTGCCCTTGACGTTCCACTGATGTGGTATGCCTGACACTATTAAATTGCCCTTGAATTTCCTTTGATGTGGTATGCGATGATCTTGTATGTTGTCCTTGACCTTCCATTGATGTGATATGCCTGGATTTAGTATGTTGCCCTTGACGTTCCACTGATGTGGTATGCCTGGCACTATTAAGTTGCCCTTTACTTTCCATTGATGTGGTATGCCTAGATCTTGTATGTTGCCCTTGACTTTACACTGATGTGGTATGCCTGGCACTATTAAGTTGCCCTTGAATTTCCATTGATGTGGTATGCGATGATCTTGTATGTTGTCCTTGACCTTCCATTGATGTGGTATGCCTGGCGTTGGTAAGTTGCTATTGACGTTCCACTTATGTGGTATGCCTGACGCTATTAAGTTGCCCTTGACTTTCCATTGATATGGTATGCCTAGATCATGTATGTTGACCTTGACCTTAATTGATGTGGCATGACTAGATATAGTAAGTTCACCTTTTGTGTCACCAGGGATTCAACTTGATCACTTAGCATCGGATGGTTGAGAAGTGGAAAATGTTATCTTTAAAATGTTGTATATATTGTGAACGCATTATATATGACCTAAAGGTCGCACTATTTGAAAGGAGAAAAATACAATATCCGACGTCATCACTTGCATGAAGTATATCAGCAATTTCCCTGTACCGTGTCAACATTTGACATGACAAAGGTATCAGTTATAGGGTTTTAGTTTTGGGTTTTGCAGACACTTCTGTGTAAGTAGATTACTGTTCACAAATAATGAATACGTGATCTTTATCGCGTTCTTTCTATGTTCTAATGACATATTCTCAAAGAACCTCTACATTTCCATCGCTATGTATGAGCGAACTATCCTTCGTTGGATCTGGTTTATATATCGGACACGTAGAAATACGATTTAAAGATTCAGGTAAATGCGTTTGCATACTAAAACTAAACAGAATGAAGCAGAATTGTGTATAACTGTTTCAAATGATTATTTGTTTTATTACCCGAGTACTTGATGTTAGCGGTTTCAAGGATTAATTTTCTTTATGCACCCAACAATGCACCCTTAGGCACTGCAAACTGGACTCATTCCAAAAACATTCATACGAACTCATTCGAAGATAAAAGGTTTATAGAAACATAATAGAAAATACCAAAAAAACCTATCGCTTGCTTGCAAATAATATGAAGATAAAGATGCTAGCAATTTGAAAGAAGAAATATTTAAGAGTCATTCTGTAGAATATCAGTCATGAAATAACTGACGGTTGGCGCTGTTTAGTGCCGTTCAGGAAGATATCCGAGTAGAACAACCGTATATGATCGGTTATAGGTCGAGTCCAGCCGTAGTCTGTCCTGATCCAGTCCTGCTAGATAATGGCAAATCGAGTCTATGCAGATTTTTTTTTAAAAGGAATAATCAGTAGAGCAAACAGCATATATATATATATATATATATATATATATATATATATATATATACTCTGATCTGCCTGCCCATTATACGATAGCAGATTTGGATCTATGTCGTTTGCAGTTTTACCAGACTTGTAAGTGAAAATACGGTACGAACAGATATATATATATATATATATATATATATATATATATATATATATATATATATATATATATATATATATATATATAATAAAATGCATATCAGATTGGGTTACCTACACTATTATATAAATATAAATGAAACATTTATATATATGTTTAATCTGGTTTATGTTACTTTATATGATAATGATCGTACACAGAAATACGCGGATATGTTACTCTGCAAGGAGAGCCCAAAATACATACCAGAAATAAAGAGAAAAAACATATATTATTTCTTAATAGATTGGCTGTCTGACTTAATGTTCCATTATTTGGACTATTTTCGTACTTATCTACATAGACAAGAATATCCATGTTACTAACCGAGGTCATAAAATACATACATATAAATATCAGTACAAGCATGTATTGATACATATTGGTTATAATATAAATATCAAAGATATAGATTAATATATATATATATATATATATATATATATATATATATATATATATATATATATATATATATATATATATATATATATATATATATATATATATATATAATTAAATCAAGAAGATAGAAAAGTCACTAAAGTTCCATCAAATAGTAGAACAATAGGAAGTATATTGTTGTAAAATTTTGTATGTCATAAACCAATCTCTGCTAAGCTGATTTTCTATACGTGCATGAGGCTAACAGTAGTCCCTTCTCATTGATTTCACTACATTGATCTCTCGGTTCAAGTAATAAAATCTATCCCCTACTGTTAAAATCTCACCTGTCGGAGAAGCTTGAAGAGTGACAATTTAATACGTTTTGTCTTTGTGCTGATATAAATTCAGTACATCCCTGTTAATTTCATTTTCTTGAACATTTATTACTCGGCTGTAAATTTCTGTTTATATCAAAATCCATAAATCAAAACGATATTAATCTATTTGTTTACATTGGTCTTCGGATGGCTTGGGAAGATATCGTATCACGTGATTCTAAATATCAATAACCATTTGATCTTTGAAATGGCATTTAGATAACGAATTACCCCCGTGACAGACGGAGAGAGAGAGATCAGTCAGGTATTAATAAAGACACAGACATATAGTATAATCACATAGAGATTTCTTGAGTTTGAGGAATGTAAAATACTTTGCACATATTAATAAACCTTGGGATAAAATAAAATAAATCTTTGATATTTATATTATAACTAATATGTACCAATACATGCTTGCACTGATATTTATATGCATGTATTTTATGACCTCGGTTAGTAACATGGATATTCTTGTCTATATGTAGATAAGTACGAAAATAGTCCAAATAATGGAACATTAAGTCAGACAGTCAATCTATTAAGAAATAATATATGTTTTTTCTCTTTATTTCTGGTATGTATTTTGGGCTCTCCTTGCAGAGTAACATATCCGCGTATTTCTGTGTACGATCGTTATCATAAAAAGTAACATAAACCAGATTAAACATATATATATATATATATATATATATATATATATATATATATATATATATATATATATATATATATATATATATATGTATATATATGTATATATATATATATATATATATATATATATATATATATATATATATATATATATATATATATATATATATATATATATATATATATATATATATGTGTGTGTTTTATTTAAATTCATATAATAGTGTAGGTAGCCCAATTTTATATGCATTTTATAATACAGTGTGAAGATGCCGTGAAGGTTTTAAAGGTCATGTGTCGAAGACTTCATAAAAACCAAATTATCTTCAGTAGTCCAAGAAATAATAATGAAAAATAAATGCGAATATTTTGATGTCCCAGGGATTAATTGTGAAAGTCCTCAAAATAAAACGGGAGAGATCGATGTGAATCCTGGGGGATTTTCCTTATTACCAGGAGGCATGGGCTTGGGTCAGTAACAAGAACCTAGATGAAGAGAGGCCCCTGATGATAAAGTGGTATAAGGACCCGGATGATATAGTGGTATAAGGACCCGGATGATATAGTGGTATAAGGACCCGGATGATTTAGTGGTATAAGGACCCGGACGATATAGTGGTCTAAGGCACTCACATTTACAGTTCACTCAACATCTTACCTGTCTGCGTGAATTCGAGTCTCTTCTTGACCAACGTGGGTATGATAGAAAGCTTGTCAGTTGATTCGCAGCTTCTTTGTCCACGAAATATACCGGATGCAAGCAATGGAATATCATCTGCCAAAAATGGCATGAAAGCCCACAAACAAACAAGGTGTGTGTGTGTGTGTGTGTGTGTGTGTGATTTGGATTTTTAACGTAGCTTTAACAATTTTTCAGTCATATCGCTACGATGTATGCAGTGTGGCAGTTTATAGTGAAGCCGCAGACGTGTAGTATGGTGCCCCATCCAGTCACATTATCCTGACACCAGGCCGACCAGTCCTAACACTAACCTCTTAATGCTGAGAGCTAAGCTAGGGAGCTGTTAGTACCATAATTTAAAAAATGTCTTTGTTATGACTCGGCTAGGGATCGAACCCACGACCTCCATTATTTGAGGCGGATTCTCTAACCATTAGGCCACCGGAGCAGTCCAAGCTATGTGTAGAACTCTGCGTAATTGTTATTAACGCCACGGTCTGTACTAAAAGTTATTACTGTTGTATTTTAATTGCAAACAACTGAACTTGATATTAACATTTATATATACTGACGTATTAACCGTGACATTTTGTTGTCAGAAAAAATCTCTGTATAGCCTCCCTCAAACAGTTTTAGCTTTGCTTACAGGCTCATTATTTTTCCATCGCTTTATTATTACTCATCATGACAGCGTTAAAAGGCGTTGTGACAGCTTTACTGGACACTCCCATCATTGGTGCCAAATGTAGTGAGAAAAATTAAAACAGTTGTGTATGCTCTTTGATATTTTAACTACTCGGAATTAACGAAGATAGAACTATTTATTACTTTAAGTATTCAAACAGGTGTTCAAGAAGACTTCTACAGGAAAGTAATGCTTTTCTTATATATATATATATATATATATATATATATATATATATATATATATATATATATTTATATATATATTACAATCAGATATGGAGTATTAATGGGAAAGTAAAGCCATGATTCTAGTCTATTTGAACCTACTAGAAATGACAAAACTTTGCACAAAAAAAATACTTGCACACATATATTCTTTCCATTTAATCTAACTTTCCAAACAAACGTATCTTCATTTTTAAACACAATGACTGAAGGCAGTTGCAATTTACAAAATATGTAAACATTCCACAAACTTTGATTAAACGCAAAACAGATGGTCGTTGTCAATCAGCATTCCACCCCATTTTTATAAAGCACAAAAAGCGGTAACCGGTTCGTTTTTTCTTTTCCCTACAGTTTTTCATAAAGATATGTCTAGAAATTATTGTGGCTAGCGTAGAAACAATATTAAACGTTTCTTGAGATCATTTGATGTGACAATTGGGTGTGTATACTTGCAAAGGTTATGTCATAAAGATGTGGATAGTACTTATAGAGCGGAAACTGAAATGAACAACAAAATATATTTCTTTATAAGGAGTTAGAAACATATATGTTTACGTAAAAGGATCACAAGTTAAGAACAAACGACGAATAAAATGCAAATCAAGAAATAATATGTAAATTTAAAAGATTAAGGTGAGGGAAATACAATACAATACAATATTATTAATAAAATAATGACATGGAAATGCTCTTTCCCAGAGAAGGAGAGAATCAGTTGGAAAACAGGATAAATGAAGTAACCTTTCAATCTCCAATTGCGAAGTATTTGGAAATAAAGAGGAGAGTAACAGACAGTGGGCTAGAGAGTCTGTGGACGGGAAGTACTAAGAACACTGGATAGCGGTGGGGGCGCATGTACAGGTTGGAAGAAGCTATGATTTGCACAAATAATGTTTAATCGACTTTATATGCAAATTAAGAAGTAAAGCAACAATGAAAAGCTGTCTGTTGAATATGATTAGGATGTTCGAACGGAGTGGACAAACTAAAAATGAAAAGAAAGGAACATTAGACAGAAGTAGTAGAAGAACAAAAGACAGGGGAATAAGACGCGCAAATATTTTATAATTCTTTCTTAATGTTCTTAACACGCGTATACTCGAGCGAGATTTAAAATTATATGAAATATTCACTAATTAATTACACACTTGCATCGATACTGACAGAATTCTAAAATGAGAGAGAGAGAGAGAGAGAGAGAGAGAGAGAGAGAGAGAGAGAGAGAGAGAGAGAGAGAGAGAGAGAGAGAGAGAGAGAGAGCATGTGATCTGAGTTGCAATATTACTTCAGCCAGAATAGTCATGTCTTTACTTTGTTGTGTAAAATAAGAGAAAAGTTGACATGTACTAAAACAGTTATAAGGAAAACAAATAAAACTCACGTAAAGCCTGTAATGAATACAGGAAAAGACTGGGACGAATGAGTGATTGGATGACAAGCCTGATAATAAAAATGACAAGCGAATGTTCCTGAAATTCTAAACCAAAGCATTTTTCTTCCTCGCTGATCTAGGTTGTGTATGTAACACAACTATACGCACGCAATGTGTGTGTGTGTGTGTGTGTGTGTGTGTGTGTGTGTGTGTGTGTGTGTGTGTGTGTGTGTGTGTGTGTGTGTGTGTGTATTCAGGAGGAGAATCATATTATGTATGTATCATTTCCTCCATTCCCAAATACAATAACTATACAATTAAACAACAGTGACCCCGAGTGGCCGAGTGGTCAAAAGCACATCTCATATACCGACCATTGCCCGCGTAAGTTCGAGCTTCGAGCTCGGCCAATGTTGGTATGTCAGACAGCTTGCCAGGAACTCCTCGTGGGTCAGTGGTTCTTACCAGAATGTTTCCGGCTTTTTTCTTCGCCAACTACGTTGGCCGCCATGAATAAATAGCCTCTTGTGTGCTGAGAAAAGGCGTTAAACCCATAAAAACAACTAAACAGCAAATTCTTAATATCCGTCATTTGAACCAGACGAATACATATTGATTTATCTTTACTCCGATCATATGTACACGCCATTTGAATAATTTTATATTTACCTTTGCTTCTGAAAACAGTATAGACATAATATCAAGAATGTGTGCAGAGAATCAATTAAAATGAGATAGGAGGAAAATGCAGTGTGGTGTAGGAACATGTTGGTATGTACATTAGCGCAGATTTAACGGAGAAATTAAGACCAGTCGACGGAGTTGAATATGGAGAAGGACTAATTTGGATGCTGACGTGATAAAAACGTTTTAGGTCAAAACGTGAGGGTGTATCAGAGAAGCTGATGAAAATGAAACATAAAGCAAAAAGGGGATGATAATTTATCAAGAAAGAATTACAATGTGAATCCAATCTTTAAATGCAAGTTAAATTACATGCTGCATGATTAGTAATGAATGGGATAGGATATAAAATGTAAGCGTTATCTCAAAATACCGTGCAATAAAAAAAAAAAGCGAGAATACCAAAGGCGCAAAAGTGTATGGCCGGATATTCGTGACGAATGAAATGCATTAAGGAGGTGTCAAGTGGAGTAATGCCCCTTGTCAAAACAAGATGGAGAATACTGGGGTAGAATGTAATAGAATATTTTGTCGAACTATTGACCTTTCCACCAGAAAGTTCCTCCTTATTTGACTCGCCCTGATCATTAAGTCACGCTCCATGCGACCGCTAGTAAAATATTGAGTACATGTGCTAAGTATATATTTGCCTGAACCGAGAAATACTTAATAATAAAGACGACACCAGAAACACTCCCGTTTTTATTTATTACATCTAATAAACTTTAATTTTCGCAGAAAGCCTCTAATGTGTACTTTCTAACTTTGAAGTAAACAGTAACACTGGAGTGTTATTGAACAGCAATGACATTTAAATAGACATACTTTTATTGTCTACATTTTTGAAAAGTCCTTGTGCAATGGAGAGTTAGCAATCAAAACCTGTAACTTTCATTTCCTATTACCAAAGAGGTTTTGAAGAAAAAAACTAACTTTTAGATGAATTCTGAAATCTGGCATATAATGTCAAGTAGGTGAGATAAGACGCCTAAGTCAACATAAAAAGTCCAGCTGAAGTTCTTGATTCATCATCATAAGTTAGAAAAAAATATGTTCTGGACTTCTTTTGTACCTTATAGATACAACATCATATGTTACAGAAATATGATATGTTCTGGACTTCAATCTTTGTAGTCATATCATTATAGATATCATAAAGCGCTTAGAGCTTCTAAAGAGTATACGCTATACAAAGTACTCATTATTATTATTATTATTATTATTATTATTATTATTATTATTATTATTATTATTATTATTATTATTATTATTATTATTTCGTTTGCATTATACTGATCGTCATCATGTAATGAACTTAATTGTATTTATTGGTAATTGCTGAGTTAATTGATTATTTTTGTTGTATATATTTATGAGGCTGCTTATGCTATAATGGAACAGAAACGTTTAAATATATCTTGACTGAAAGAATACGTGAACCAATGTGATGGTACACAAATTGCGACATATGCTAGTTATCATTTTTAGTGAAGTTAGAACTTTAATGACAAAATATTGTAAATTGGTACCAAGCGCAATCTGATTAAAATCAAATCTCCACTGCTCTCCGTGAAAATCTGCCTGCGACCACTAAGCCTAAGGCGTCATGTTCTTGTGACCATTTAAATTAGCCAATGAAACTGTAGCTTTCAAAAATCTGAAATTGAATAAAACCGTTCAGCACTATGATGCTCTTCATCCAATCTGCTCAATCGCACAAATAATAAGTTATAAGACTTTATCTGATTGGCTGATAAAATTTACGATTTTGGTCCATGGTCCCTAAGCGGTCGCTGTCAGATCTCACATTGGACAGTGGAGATCCAATTTTAATCAGATTGGTGCCAAGCTATGGGTCATATCAATACTATGGGCAAATGTCACGTGATACTAGCATGACCCCCGACTATAGAAAGGTGTACGATAAGACATAGAAGCAGACGTATGACATTTTGATCAAAGCAGAAATACACAAGGATTCTATTACTCAGTGGTATTTTCAGGAGAACCTACAATTTATACTAAAGCAATAAAAAGGACTCAAATTCAGAGCAGGCAGCAATTGTCATATGCTGTTCTTGGTGGAAAATATAACTGATTTTACCGAAAAACTGTGGATAGTAGGATTCTGATACGTCAAATCGGAATTTCTTTAGTTTTTCCAAAGTCTCGGCGCTGGCGTGCAAGGAGGGGCTTCGTTTTGGTGGTCGTCCTGGTCTGGCACTGAAAAGATTGAGAGTGTAGAATCCTCATAATCAGCTGCTAATACACGCTTTTTCTGTATTCCCTGGCTCTATGTATGTATGTATGTATGTATGTATGTATGTATGTATGTATGTATGTATGTATGTATGTATGTATGTATGTATGTAATATTGAATAAATGTATGGAACGATGTTTTTCAAAATGTGTTAAGTATTTATGCATAGGTGGTACGTGCTTACCAATCCATGACTGAATACATTGATACACGGCAACATTGGGTGGACTGGATGAAGATAATGGTTTGGAGTCTTGCTTCAATATAAGCAAGCACGCGCGCGCGAACTTGTGTGTGTGTGTGTGTGTGTGTGTACCTTTTTGGAGGGATGTATCAAAACATTCGTTTTACCGATATAATATGTAATTACCACTGTTACTCATAATTATTTCAGGCACGATCTTAGTTTTATCTTATGTAAACCTTATTGCTTAATTTTGATAATTGTATATTCATTATCGCGTGGTCTATATTTACAACATGTAATAAAACTATTTTAATTCGACACCAAGTAATTTCGACGGAAAAAGTCACGTTATCATTCAGTGACATTTATCCGGCACAAAAATGCGTACACAAAAAAAAAGGCATGATATTACTCAATGACATTTATTCTGCATAAAATGCGTACAAAGTCACGATATCATTCAATGACATTTATCCGGCACAAAATGCGTACGCAGAAAAAATGCATGATATCATTCAATGAAATTTATCCGTCACAAATTGTGTACACAGAAAAAGTCACAATATCATTCAAAGACATTTATCCGGCACAAAATGCGTACACATAAAAAAGTCACGATATCATTTAATGACATTTATCCGGCACAAAATGCGTACACAGATATAAGTCCGATGCAAATGAGACCTAATGAATTTCAGTAGGTGACACATTATAGATTATAAATTACTGTTTACCAAGCTATTACCATTTCAATCTAAGTAATTTGATATATTAACTATTTTGTCAAAGTAGAAATATGGTGTTAAAAATGATATAACATCTGTCTTAACAAAGTTCTGCCTTAAAACTGAAAAATGTGTTAGTTATTATGTTTCATGCAATTGAATAAACTTTAAAGGTTGATGGGAATTGCTTGCTGTTTTTGGGGGGTATTTTCTTTTAAGGCATGGAGCCAGCTATTGTGAAATCGATACTCAACAAATAATCTATGAAGATTTTATTACAAACCCATCAGGGATATCTATCGACCTATATTATTTCGTTCCCACTGATACATAGTTTCGTAGTTAATCAACAATGGACCTCCTTATACTGAGAAACCGATTCGGTCCACTGCACTGAAGGTAAGAATTAATGATTTGTCTTCAACTGCAAGGATCTTCTGAAAACAGGTTAGAGTCATGCCATGATTACTTATGTTTTGCTTATCACCGGATCATGCCTTTTATTCGGAACGTTATCACTCTCAAAATTCATCTGTGAAACATTTCATCGCAATAATTACATTTCCGGTGATTGACATTAAGAAAATTCATATATTTCCATCAAATCCGTTAGTTTTCAAACAACAAACAACAACAAGCGAATGAAGGATTATTTGTTAAATTATTATTATCATAGTACATCGCTATTTTTCATATAGGACAAACCGGATATCACAAGGAAACTTGAGTGAAAACTCTTGTCGATGTTATCATTATTTCGGGAGGAGTAGACTAAGCAATATTCTGACGATGACTTCCGAGGCGGCCGAATTGGGTGTTAGAAACGCATTATTTTCATTTAAGATCATGATACAATAATTGAAGTCTTTCGGTAACAGACAACACGGTCGCTGTAACGGCCATATTGGCTAACAATAGACTTGTCACGTGGTGATCATGAAAAAGAGAATGGTGACGAAATACCACAGCATTTTCAAGCTCAAAACAAATGCACGCTGTGGCAAATCTGAAAGTGTACATTTGTGTAGATTTAGATATTGGATAGAAAACAGGAAAGCGATTACTGAAAAAAGAAAGATGACAATAGCTTGAAGAATGATAAGAACGTGGCTCATACGACGTTGATAGTTGTGCCGTCATGGTTATTCAGGGTATTCTTTCCGGTCCGCAAAGGCAATTATTTAGGTCATAAATTAGATGCAAAGATTTTTCAGACTTTAAAAAGGATGGTTAGAATTTTTACGTACAAAATATGGGTTCTGTAGTTTCATTTTAATTTATTTGCATGAATATTGTCCAGGAAAGTTTGCATAAAAGATTATTGGCTGAAGTAGGTTTCCACGATCCGTCCACGATCCATTATGTAGCTATCTTTATTTCCCTTAGCATGTTTCATCCATATTTTTAAATGTACTGTATATAGAGCGACACGGGTAAACACCCATAAATTGAAACAGAAAACAAACTGCAAATTGATACTCTTTTATGAGTCATAAATAGATTGTAAAAGATGATCTTTTACATGTTGGTGAATAGGAAAACCATACGCAGATGCAAACGCGGTGTCAAATGTCAGGTGTGTACCGAATGACAGAAACACTGAGAAGACAGTCAACCTTTTGCCTAAATTGTCAGAATTATTCACAGTTCATAGTCATTCAAGTTTTATTACTCTGGTCAGAGATAGAATCAGATTTGTCAATCAAATACTACACGCCGAACAATAAAAAGCCTGTACTCCAAACATTGGTCTGGGGGCAATAACGTGTATGTCATCTTCTTTGTACAGTCATCACTTTTATTATAGCGGCATGGGTTAATCGAAAGAAATTAATTAAAATCCATCGGATGGAAATATTTTAATGTCTGATATAACATTATATTTGTTTATTGAAGAAAAACAATAATGTATGTTTCCCAGGAACTATGAGATCCGTGGAGAAGTAAGGGAGGATAATATTTAAAAAGTTTTTGAGAACAATTATTCGATTATAATACTAATAAAGGCGAGCGACTATTACGTGGATGTGTCATTTTTACGTAGAGTAATTTCTTCTTTAAATGATATTACAAAATCTAATAATACTAAAGAACTACATGTAATTGCCATACAAAATACTATTCTATTATAAACCAATCAAGGATAGGCGATGTACACTGAATTATCTACTCTAATCAAGGGCCTTGCAGTCGCTCAAGCTATTAAATATGTCCAGAAACTTTTTTTACTGAGTAAAAGAAAGTTATTTTGATTTCGACACCAGCATGAAAAATGCCACAAGAGCAGATCATAAATAAGTATATGTTTACCAATCTACCAGGTCTATAAGTATAAAAACAATTAGGGCATAACCGACTTTTGATCCGGAAATCGGATTCCACCGGATAGTATGAACTTCCGATTAATCGGAGTCGGACAAGGCAGGAACGACCGATTCGGATAATAAAAATAATAAAGTTGAATTTCTATAACACTGTGTCTAACACTGCGTGTCATTCGATAGTGCGTTAATAAAGTTAAATAAGAAGTCAGAAAAGTCCAATATGGTCAACACAACTACGCTGTGAGACAATCTATTTGAACTGGCGGGTAAAAACCGGAAATGAAGCCGGATATGGTAAAGTACTAAGTAACATGCTAGACACGGCAAAACCAGATACCAGAAACCCGGAAACGGAAGATGAAATTTTTTAGAAAAAAATACGCATTTAGCATTTCCGGTTAATTGAATCGTATCCGGAATCGGGAAAATTTCATGCCGAAAATCCGGAATCGGAAATCGGTAGAAAAATGCTAATTGGTTATGCCCTAAAAACAATTACTCAGTATACTGACTAAATGTGTTTATTCTTCATGTCACAAAAATGTCAATCGAGTTTGACAAAGAACACGTCAGTAATATTGCGATCGTTATCTGATGGTTCGGACTGACGCAAACAGCTCAGTACAGAGTGGTATTCTAGGCGGTAATGCAAACCGCTCAGTACAGAGTGGTATGCTAGGCGGTAATGCAAACCGCTCAGTACAGAGTGGCATGCTAGGTGGTAATGCAAACCGCTCCAGTGACCTTAGTGGTCAAAGAGTCTGCCTCGGACGCAGGTTCGAACTCCTGCCGAAACATACCAAAGACTTTTAAAAATTCTGCTAGCGCTCATCATAAAGAGGTTAGTGTTAGGACTCGTCGGCCTGGTGTCAGGATAATGTGACTGGGTGGGACATCGTGAACATTTCTGCGGCATGATGCCTCAGCTCCAGAAATCACCATAAACTGCCACACTGCAGACGTCGCAGCGATATGACTGAAAAACGGTTAAATCTACGTTAAAAATCAAAATCACATGTATCACACTCAAAACAGTAACGCAGCAATATGATGTCATCGGAAGATATTCTCAGCATCTTCTCATTTTATGCAGTTTAGCAAGAGCAAATGTAAGCATAAGTTAACCAGAACACGCCTCTATCATAGCCAAAATAGAGACATCATTTCCAACCCATATGGGTCTGCAGAAACATGCAACGACAAGAATGCGTGTTCTGATAGATAGGAACGTATCTGAGCTTGCTCTGTCTATCTCGTATGATAGATTGTTAACAATATCCATTGAATTAACAGATACAATTTACAATCCATACGCGAACAAATAATTTGCACATCTACACCATACTGAGGCCGCTACATTACTGCAGAAGTGATTCTTTTCATACCACGCGTATTTCCGTATATCAACACCCAAACAGACAGTAAGTAGCAACAAAATGAAACGTTGATTAGGAAGAAGAAAATTATAGAGCTGCCAGACCTTTTTTACGTCTGTCCTACCTGTGCTATTCTGAGACACTCAAAATACCTCGTTACCGGAAGAAGCAATACCATTCACATGGTAATGTAAGCTTCTGGGTAATGTTCCAAGTCATACGACAGCTGGATTGCAACATTTGTGGAAAATAAATAATGAAATAAGAGACTTCGTCACAATTACAAACGTGTATCATAGGCAGTCTATTAGGCTAGAAATATTCAACTCTGGAATGATAAGAATGCCATTTGCAATTATTTGGCCCCTTTTTTAAAAAGCAAATATCAACGTTCGTATCATGGCCTGTCAGGACTTGGTGTTGCGAACTGGATGATGATCTGAAATTTCTGACGTGTGCTTCCATTTGTTAATTAAAGTCTAGCACATGTAATTGCAGTGAATGAACATCTTGTCAGTATAGATAGTACAAAGATATAGGCAGCGTGGTGATACAACCTTTTCTGTGTCTTTGATTTAAACATAGACTATTATCTTTCTACCTTATTTATCAACAATGGGTTAATTCTTCAAACTGATTTATGTCCCCGCGAGTTGAGACAGTATTGTTAATAACAACAAGCACACAACAACAAATGTAACGTCTTGAACATCACCATAATGGAACGGTATGTGAAAAGTCACAGAAAATTGCCATCACCTTTAACAAGCTAACAGCATCACGCTAGCAAAATATCTTGGATATTTTTACAGGGTGCCAATAACAGGTTAGTTATATTGGAAACTAATACAGATGTTTATAAAATGTCAGAAGGAGATTTATATATTCAAATTACGCCATATAAAGGATGGATAATAAAACACCAAATTCCAGGCAGAAGATACAAATATAGAATTTAGAGATCTAAAAAAAAAAACAAAAAAAAAAAAACAGATCATGCATGACTATAAGCGACCAAATGTGAAATTAAGAAGCAAAACAAAATCACAAAATTCATAGCACATATTAAAAAGTTTACATTAAAGACATTATGTATTAAAATAACAGACATCTCAAACAAAATCAGAATATATTAATTTTTAGAGATAAGAGTGAAAACTATCTCTCCGTTAACCTTCAGCTTTCAGTCGATATGCAATAATGCAACGTTTACATGATCGTAACTGTTATTACTTAATTATAACTAAAGCTATTTATCGAAGGTAATGAATCAAATATTCATATGCAACTATCAAATATTAATCTAAGAAAATTGGCTATTTTAAATGTAATATACGACATGCTTGTTTACTCCTAGTTCTTAAATACCAAAAAAAAATCCAGCGTTTTGAACTTGTTTCCAGTTCTTCTGAGACAAAAATCTAATCATACAACAGAACAGTGAGCAGTAAATGCAATCGGCTAATTCAGTGTCCTTTTGTATCTTTCATTTAATAATCTTACATGCCCCTAGGGTATCGTCAGACGAGAATTTTAACTATCTGATACATTAATGTTGTTTCAAGTAAATTGAATGGGAAAGAACAAACAGGAAAGTTAATTAGTAGCAAAGAGTTTCGTTTTGTGTTGCAGCTGATTGATATTTTGTTTCAACTGTTATTAAATGTTTTGATGCTGGCAAAAATATGATTTGGTTTTGTACCTATTGACTCAGGAAAGGAATATTTCCAATCGATCGGGTTCTATTAGTATATATATAATTTCAAAGCGTAAGATTTAGCTACTCGTCAGTGAGGTGGAAGTTTGAGATCTCATAATGTCGTTCATTTCAAAAGAAATAATGTTGCTTAGGGCATCCATGGCGATGTTATTTTCATTTTCTGGTTAAAGAAATGCGAATAAAACATTCTCATAAGTAGAAGTGAAGAATCGTTGAAAAATTATTTGATCCAAACGTAGAAAATAATGTCATGATTAGTTACGTTAAAGACAAAATAATTTCGTCTTACTTCCTGGCTAGAATTAGGCACGAAGAAAGTACCTGTTAATGTGGGATGTAATATAACGGAGGTTTTATCTAATTTTTTTTTTCTCCGAACCAACGTCAAGAAAATATAACAAAGATCAAAGAAGTCGGCATAAGTCGTTTCCTAAATAACCATAATTATATGTTATACTTTATTTTTCTAATTCAGTTGTCATTAATTGTACCGCTATTTACATGTCGATAAATGTCTTTAGTAACCCTTGATTTATGTAGAAATCAAACACTGATCTGCTATGCAATCACCCAACCCTATACATGTATGAATACTGCTTTTCATTTCTTCTACTACAATGTTGCAAGACCGGAACAGAGACATTCACTGTTTCAGTCAATGAATCACTGATTGTCCTTCTTTATTTCATCTTATAATGAGAACTATAGGTTTACCGATCACCCTTTTGATATATTCACCAATCGTTTGAAAAAAGATCGATATTTTGGAATATAATAGTTAAATATATGTTAATATAGTGTTGCTTTAAATGTGACTTGAATATTTATTACAGTATACGATATAAAAGCGTACACAATCACATATGCTTCAAATAATTTTAAGTTTCTTAATAGAAAGGTGTACATAAATAAAGTATGCTGGGATACATGGTTCACTAATTGATATGATGGCAAGAGGACAAACTCCAAGGAAACATTAGAAGACTATCAGGAAGCTATTTTCGAAATATTCTAGAAAAGTTTGAAAGATTAAGTGCATTCAATTACATAACAAGCAAATTTGTGTGAATCTGTTTCCCAGCATTGTATGAACTTGGCATTAATTGGGTATGAAAGGGATATGATAATGCTTGAGAATTCGCTTTCTGATGCAGATTGACATGGCACCGTTGTCTGACATGCGCAGTTACGTTGATGTATGTGCATATGTGCATGCAGACAAGACTGACATGCATAAATGTATTTATGTGTGTGCGTTTGCATACTGATACATATTATATATATATATATATATATATATATATATATATATATATATATATATATATATATATATATATATATATATATATATATATATATATATATATATATATATATATATATAGGGCCGGACCTAAGTTTTTCAGGGGGGGGGGGGCAAACTTGTTATTGGGTTAAGCGAAGGCGCGAAGCGCCAAGCCTTCTAGGGGGGTCCGGGGCATGCCCCCCCCCCCCCCCGGATTTTTTGATTTTGGATGCAAAATGGTGCAATCTGGTGCTGTCTGGACCTTGAAAAAGGGATCTAACAAAAGTGACTAAAAACTGAAATGTTTTATAAACACTAAAAAATATTTTTAAAAAATAAATAAACTTAAAAAAAAATTAAAAAATTTGGAACCCCTTTGAATCTTTTATCAAAAGCAGTGAATAGGTTTTTTTTTAAAGGGGGGGGGGGGCCGGGGCCCCTGGGCCCCTATAGCAGGTCCCGCTATATATGATACTAACTGAAAAGAACGTAATGTAATTATGTAATTAATTTACAATGTGAAGAGTTAGTTAATCCTTCAATCGTTTCAAAGTTTCGCACAGGGGACAGTGTTTGAATATGTAGAAAAGAGAAAACGTCTCACGTTTGCAATGACCATAGCAACCCAGGTATATATCTAATCAACAGATTAGTATGTCTTTATAATTAAATCGACGAGTTTATCATTCGAAATATTACTTCAAAAAGAAACTATCGGACGCTGCAAAACAACAAAAGAACAAAAACAGGAATGTTGTGATTAAATTACGGTTTCTGCTCAAACCAGAAATAGTACCTGTCATTGTTTGCGATACAATTTCACTGTCATAATTCGCATAATATACGAAGAACAAGATGATGTACTGTGTTGAATTAAGGTGTAAGTATCTATCGTATTTATTCTGACCTGTCCGGAGCATAGGCTGTTATTGTTTGATATCTATATATTCACAAAATGGATTTAAGGTCAATATAAAGCGGTGTCATTGAAATATAGATACAAATTGATATTTTGTTGACATTATAATCAAAGCTCAACTAATATTTCATCGTAAATAAGGTTCCGGTTGCAGTTTAAAAAACAGCCGATATGTTTCATGTAAAGCACGGTTATTTCCCAGTTTAGCATTGTAAAAGAATTTTTTAAAATATAACTTAATTCTTTGATTTTTTTTCTCTCTCCATTTTAACGATATTAATGAACGTAATCATTCGGAAATAAATAAATGAAATCCCTGATAAAAGGTTGTACGTGGCACATACTGTCATATAATCCTGTGTTTCGATATTTATAACCTGTAATAACGTCCTAAAACAGGTTTTAAACAAAATTTATTTAAATGTCAAGACTCACTGCCCCGTCTTCTCCCTCTCTCTGACAGACAAAAAAGGCTAACTGAAGGTATGAAAACAATCTTGTTGTCAGTAGCAATGGTACGGAAAGCATAATAATAACTTAAATCGACTACAAATATCTTGAAATGTTTGATTTTGTTTGGTGATTTCGCTTACAGACAACGTGCCAAATTTCAGCGAAATTTCAAACAGGTGAAATCCCACATGTGCGAAAAATTAAATCAGATACATCAAAGAAACAAAAGGTACAAGCGGCATATTTTATATTAAATAATATATTTTAATTGAATAAAGTTTTCAAACAGCAGAATACGAAAAGTATGAAATTAAAAAATATACGAATTCTCAGGCATCAACATTTATTAGGCTTAAATATATTAAATGTAAATGATTTATGGTATTTTCCAGGTCAAATATTTATTTCCAAAACAGTTATGTGCCCTTTTGCTTATGTCGACAAGAATCCGTACCTTACTATTGAAACAACTCTTGGTATCAGGCTTTAACAATTGCCACAGCTTGAACAAAAGCTGTGCATTACACCAATCTTTTCTAAACAGCTGTATTAAAAAAGATAAAGCCTCCAATCACGGCCCAGAACCATTCAACCACGTCCCAGAGCCATCAACGACGTTCTAGAGCCAGCAACCACGTTCTGTAGTCGCTAACCAATCCGAGAGGAGCCACCAAGTACGTCCCAGAACCATCAACCACGTCCCAGAGCGACCGACCACGTCCCAGACCCATCAACCACGTCCCAGAACCATCAACTATGTCCCAAAGTTAGCAACTATGTCCTCGGAAATATGCAACTTGCATCTGTTTTAACGTGGCGAAACGAAGTCTGAGAACAATAATATTTAACCTTATTGACTGATTCTTTTAAACCTTAGATGTTTTTGCAGTCAGAGGCTGCTTGATCATGGATGTAACTAAAATAAAACCAAACGTACAATAATCCTCTAAGGCACAGTATAGTGTACATAAATCTCAGAATGAAAATATGTTTTTCTGAAATCAATAAACCAAGAAAATAAGGCAATTTAAGGATGCAAATATATAAAATATTATTTTAAATTACATACAATCATTTATTTTAGACCTATCTCGTGTTAATTCTATCTTAGTATTTCAATTAATTTTTCATACAAATGTTAATATAGGCGATGAGCTGTGGCATACGCGATGGAAATCCTTTCTCGAAAACATTAGCATACGTTCGTACAACCACTCTCATACACAGTTTGAAGTTTGAGAGACGAAAATTCTAAACTAAAATGATATCATTTCTAAAGCAGTTAACAAATATTATGTAAATTAAATATAGCTAAATATGCAAAACATTGCGTTAAATGACTGTGACGAATTACTTACCAACACAATCTTTTGTGAACTCAGCGTGTAGCACTTTAAATGCAGTTAACGTCCAAACAATTTAGTATAAAATGTCTTTTAAATATAACAGATATGAAACCGACTGCATCGTTACGGTGCATTAAAGGTCTCCTCACATCATTTTTAATTGGTTTTATTTGAACATTTAGTTCGGGAATATCGCATTTCAGCAGATATATTTGCTGGATGCAAATGAAAAGTCTCTGTGATTGAGAATATTATTTCCTGTAATCAAATTAAAAAAGACTAAAACTCAAAAGACAAGAGCAGCCTGTATATTAAAAGCTTCACGTATTGCCAAATTCATCATTGCACGTTACTCTTACTTACAGTTTCGGGGCCCCGATTGGCCGAGTGGTCTAAAGCGCTGTCCGTTACGGATCACTGCCATCTCACCTCTGTCTGCGTGGGTTCGAGTCTCAGATTCGGCCAATGTGGGTATGTGAGAAAGCTTGCCAGTAGCTTCTCGTTGGTCGGTGGTTCTTACCGGGGTTTTTCAGGGTTCTTCCTCCACCATTAATACTGGCCGCCATGTATAGCCTATATTGTGCTGAAAAATGGCGTTAAACCATCTAAAAAACAAAAACAAAAAACTTACTTGCAGTTTCAATAACCCATCTCCACAATGCTTGAAGTGGATGCATTTTGAATTGGTTCTGTTCGTACATTCGTCCAGAGAAGTTTATTAGAGAGTTTGATCAAAACCACTATGCAAAAACAAATGAAATTAGCTACCGTATCTGTGTTTATTAAAAGGACATTAAGCAACCGCAGGAATTGTTTTTTTTTTTTTAAATAAAAAATCCGTTTACAAAATGTTTGAATTAAAACTTTTTTCAAAACCTTTTTTATACAATATTTTTAATAGGTAAAGGCCCGTCAATTACATAAAAAAAAAAAGTGCCATAACCGCATTAGGAATATTCTTGACTTTTCCGTCATGTATAGAAAGATGCATCGGATAGCTATTTAGCGCCATTTAGAACTATATTCGGAACATTTGTTTACATGGCCCAATAATGCAGCGAAAGGAGACAAACTCAATATTGGAACAATTCGACCTTTCTCCGGCACTATATATGTGGTGTGCTCCGCCAGAGGAAAAAATCACCAAACTCTTCCAATTTACGTGTAGTCCTACAATTACAATCGTGGGTATTTTGCTCAACGAGACGAAAGTTGCCGAGCGATATTCCGATTAGTAATAACTTGCCAAGGAAATGACGATAAAACAGAAAACCTTCAACCATACGATTTTCAATAATTTAGTAAGCGATAACAAAAACTAAAAAGAGGAAGGAAGAAGCTAATTAAATTTGAAGGAAGTACTGATGTATAAGTTGTACATAAGAAACTACAGTACGCAGGAGATATGTTAATGACAGAATTTTATTTATACTTGCTTGTTTTGGATTTTTTAAAATTTCAACTGAGTATCACAATTATGAATCAGAAATCAAATGTATAAACCAATAATTATAGTATTATCCAATACAGTAACGGTTATTGTAAGCGATTATAGCATTAAGTATAATGGTTCCTTTCTGCAAAGTGGTTTCGAATATTTTGTTCCAGGATTTTCTATTAATTCCAGCACAAAAAGACGGCGAGCTTGGTGAGCATCTTCCATCATGGTGGGCTTGCGTAAGGTTGTCCCCGTAGTTAGTGTTACAAAAAAAACCAACAAAAAACAACAACAACAAAATACAAAAAACACATGATAGCGCACGCGTTGCAACGCCAACCATTGCTATCTCTCTTCCGCCCCTCCTTCCCCTATCTCTTTTACATATTATAGCTGAAAATCAATGGATGTTATATTACGCTTTTCAGGCAAATTACGTTAAAGCGGGTTTTGCCCAACCAAACCAGGTACTTACTGTGTTTCTCACGCACAATAGGAATATATAAAGTATTTATCAACATCCACGTGTACAGGAATGTTCTTTAATAAAGTTGTGCAATCTAGTAAAGGGAAATTTAAATCGAAATTTTAAAATCAACAAAGAGAAATTGTCAAACGGTGCATTATGGACTTCTGCTCCAAAACAATGATACATATATCGTTTTAAATGTTCATTTTATAAAAAGATTAATCTTTTCGTCTTATGTGAGTTTTATTCTGAAACGTTCTAATGCACATTGGGTTCATGTATATCATATTTCGAAAAATTCTTTCCATGCATAACAGCATATGATGTGTTGTTGGTCGGAAATATAATACCTTCTGTAACAAGGCTAATTCAGTCACGTGATTCAGATGGTTGTACTAGAAAGGAGGTATCATATGTTAGCTCTTTGAAAATTTATGGTCCGGTACTGGATGACGTCCATAAATGTTGGACCTTGTAACCAGAAGAAGACTCAGCAAGCTCCATTTTCTCACATTGTTCAGAAGTTATGGAACTTGACTAGGTACGCTTCGTTTGAAACTTCACACGACACTAATTCTCTTCTTCGGCAAGCTCAGCAAAAATCGGCGTGTATGGCATTACGTTTTACTAGTTACTTACACGGGAACAATAAAGGCGAAAAACAATGATATTCGGGTATCGTATTTATTACCTTGCATGTATGTACCTTAATCTACTGACGTTATTAACAGCATGTCGACATCCAATATGTAAAGACTATCATAAGATCATCATGCAAGGTGGCAAGTGTTAATAATCACGTGATTTTCTCACACTGTTCAGAAATTATGGAACTTGACTAGGTACTTGCAGGTATCCATAGAGCGATAATCATAAACGAGAACGTATCCAAGGCTGGACAAATAGAACAGTTGCTCACTGGATCCGCCCGACGGAGGGCCCAACCAACGCAATGAAATGGTATTTGGGTGGAGGATGCGGGAGAATGGTGCCTTTGAAATTGCTCCAGAGCCTTCTACCACTTTAAATCCGGCCTAGATCACTTATATTTTTCGTCATAGCTTTCGAATCATTATAGAAGGAGTCGAATGTGGTTCTTCTAGGGACAAAGCAAACCTGAACATTTTTTTAAAAAAGTTACAAGCATCCACTTATAGTTGTAAGAATCGTGAATGAGACCTCTGCTCAGATAAATGGCAAAGTGGAAAATGGACTATTCTCATTATTACCGCGCAGAAAATATTATACCACAAGTTGTTGTTCTTTATCGACATTTACCGTAAATACTCTCCTAAAAGTGACACCATGGATGTTGAAGTGACTTCATTTCTTTCTTAATTATCCTCTCATAACTTCAAATACCATCATTAACCTCTCCATATTATAAAGATCCACTTTGTCCTCTCCATATTCTGAAAGACCCATATTATCTTCTCCACATTCGCCGAGATCCATATTATCCTCTCTATATCCACAATGATGCACAATATATTCTCTATATCCACAAAGATCCACACTATATTCTCCATATCCACAAAGATCCTCACACTCCATATCCACAAAGATCCACACATTCTATATCCACAGAATCCGCACTATATTCTCTATATCCACAATGATCCATACACTCTCCAAATCCACAAAGATCCAAACTATATTCTCTATATCCACAAAGATCCACACACTCTCCATATCCACAAAGATCCACACTATCGATATTAACAAAGAACCAACTTTTATATTATTTTCAAAGATTTCATCCTTTTAAGAATGTGTGTGTCCCTAAATGGTTGACGGGGTGGGAAAGCTAGCAAACTAAACTACCGTAATAATGGGGAATAGAGAAGAAGAAAAAAAAAGAAGAAAAAAAAAAAAAACGAAAACTGACTGCAGAGTACTCTTCACATCTTTATACTCGTATCCTAGGAAAATATTACTTTATGTCCTTTTTCAAATACACTGAGATGAATTCTGTTTTCCTTCTGAGTTTCAGAATATTGTTTTTGTTTTATTTTTATGAACATAAAATACAATTCGGTTTGTTCTTGTCTTTCCTTTCCTTAGAGATAACTTCAAATAGTGCATGCGAGTGTGTGTACTTCTAGGGAAGGAAATCTTTTATTGACGCTTATAAATCACACTATTGTAGTCTAACTTGTATTATCTTGACATAGTACACATTATCCTCAGAAATTTTAACTATTTCCAACGGAACAAATGGAAAGTAGGACGGGAAATTCACACTTTTAAAGTACAATAGAAACAATGTGAGATCAGATGAGTTGTAGTGCACACAACTATTTTATCTCTGCGCGATAAGTGTCGTTATATAGTATCTATTTGCATGCGCGGAAGCAATGTAGAGTGGAAGTAAACGAACTAGCGTCATATATTTTTGTCTAATTGTTTGTTTTTCCCCTTTTTTCTTTCAGTGTCAAATGCACAATATACAACAGCGTAACCTCCAAAGGCAACGAAAAAGAGTGTATATCATGCATGCAGTGGTAACAATAGAGTTTTAAATCCACTGACTCACACTCTGATATAAAATTGTGATATATCGGTTTATACAAATCGGCTGCCAATAGAAAGAAAGAAAGAAAGAAAGATAGATAGATAGATAGATAGATAGATAGATAGATAGATAGATAGATAGATAGATAGATAGATAGATGGATGGATGGATGGATGGATGGATGGATGGATGGATGGATGGATGGATGGATGGATGGATGGATGGATGGACGGACGGACGGACGGACGGACGGACAGACAGACAGACAGACAGACAGACAGATAAATAGATAGATAGATAGATAGATAGATAGATAGATAGATAGATAGATAGATAGATAGATAGATAGATAGATAGATAGATAGATAGATATATAGATAGATAGATAGATAAGTTTATACATGGATGCACAGGTGGATGACATCGTGCGTGGACGGATGGATCGATAACGAAGCTTTTGCAAGGAGAATAAAATATTTAGGTTGGAACATGGTCGTATATGCTATGAGAAAGTCAAGCAGACTGACAGTGATAAAGCAGTGCGACCTTGTGTAACCGAACAGAAAAAAAAATGTATGGAAAACTGCGCCAAGGATTTTATCCCAGCGGGGAAAAAAAATCAACAAATGGGGTATTCAGAGAGAGAGAGAGAGAGAGAGAGAGAGAGAGAGAGAGAGAGAGAGAGAGAGAGAGAGAGAGAGAGAGAGAGAGAATGTAGGGGGAGGCAAGAATTGGATCAATGACATGTTAGGTTTTCGAATTACACGTGCATTTATCTCACCTACCCAAATAGTGCATGTAACTTTGATAAACTAATTACCATATATTCTCATTTATAAAAGTCGAATCCACGATTATTCTTCTACTAATCACTTCTAAGAAGCTACATAGACCTAGATCTGTTAGTATATTAGGCAGCGACAGATTTGGAAAAATGTAGTTTGCAACTGGACTCGACTTATAAGCGAGTACTGACATTATGTAAAATTATGCCCACTAGTTTTGATCAAATTATCCAGTCATCGATATTTCTGGCCGTTCGGAATATTAGGATATGGCATATCCAAAAACGTTAAATTTAATAGGAGCATAGTCACTGAGATCAGTTGATTGTTGTTGTTTTTTTGTTTAAACACCACTTTCAACATATGGCTGTAAACATCATGCCGAGGAACCGTGGATTTGATTCTGATGGTCTAGCCTCTCTCGCAGCGGTAACATTAGCAACATGTTAAGTCACTTAAGTTTAATACTTCTTGTGCAGCACTTTCCATCTAGTTATTTCAAATTTTTTAAATATTGGAAGTCGTGGATATTTTAATAAATGGAACTGTTGCGTAATGTATAAATGTCGTTCAAAAAGTCTTCATATGTTTTACGCCAGCTTCTTTACCTGTAAAATTTTACTACGTCATTACTATGGCATTTTCATCGTCTTCATCAGATGTCGATTTCTTTTAAAACACACCAGGACATTTAACATTTTATTCTGAAATACTTTTAGTTTAATACTAATTAGGGCCGGCCCAAGGGATTAAGGATTTTTGACGCTCTTGCGAACAACGAATTTGTCACACCTTCTCGGAAAATAAATCACTTCCGTCTAATGTGGCGCCCTTTAAAATATGGCGCTCTAGGCGACCACCTTGATCGCCAATAGTGTTGGCCCGGCACTGCTATTAATATCTGCTAACAAATTTTACTATCATCATCATCATTATTGTCATATGTGACTTGGACAAATAATGAATCGCCTTATTTATTCTGTTCAGTTGTTTTATAATTTCTCATCCGTCAAAAGGGACGATATTACAAATTTTAATCCTCTCTTTTAAGAAACAGATATCATCTTTCTCGGACAGTTTACGTTATATGCGTATGAAAAAAAAGATCTATCTTCTTTCTCTATGACAATGTAGATATTATATATGTGTATGACAATAAATACTAGTTAATTTTCTGACAACATGCCTATCAAAATGTCCTTTTTTTCTAATATCGACGCACCATTAAGGAATGGCTCTAATATAACAACATGGAGAGCGTGATTAAATATGATCATTCGTTTCAGTTCATGAATGTTTATTGTCTTTTCTCTAACATTTGTTGTGCTTAAATATAAAACGTTCGCGTTTCGTTTCACATGTATCTGGAAATAGAATACTCATATCAGTTTTGTTTATATGTTTGTTTACAATCGAGAATGAATAAGCACACTAATGTTTGTCCGACTGAACTTTATGTTATACCTGTAGAATCATGGCAGTTTCGATATTGTGTACCTGTTTTATGAAAAGGGCAAGAAAGTGAGCGTATAGTGAAGTACGCGAATAAGGAGTAAATTTCATGTATGTATGTATGTATGTATGTATGTATGTATGTATGTATGTATGTATGTATGTATGTATGTATGTATGTATGTATGTATGTATGTATGTATGTATGTATGTGTGTGTGTGTGTGTGTGTGTGTGTGTGTGTGTGTGTGTGTGTGTGTGTGTGTGTGTGTGTGTATATATGTATGTATGTATGTACGTATGTATGCATCTTTAAGTCATGGACTTCAATAATACGCCTTCCCGATGAAATAACTTGTCAATTAAATGGTAATGGCAAATTCTCTTATACAGATTGGTAATTTAATCAGTACTTGAATCAGTTCATGTTACATTACATATTGTCATTGTATAACGTAGTTAATTAAACAATATCATTTGGGAACTGCGCATGATGATCAAACTGAAAAAAATAATAGGAATATTTTGAATCGACTGTCAAATACCTGATAAACCTGTTTGAAAGGCACCTTAGAAATATACGTACTAGCTGAAGACCCTTATATATAGGTAGTCAGATAGATAGATAATGTACGTATGTAGTTATCTACATCTAATTTCTCCCAACGGTCGCTCACGTTATAGAAGTGGTGTTTGTGTGTGTATTTGTGTTTGATTTGGATTTTTAACGTAGCTTAAACAATTTTTCAGTCATATTGCTACGATATCTGCAGTGTGGCAGTTTATAGTAATGTCTTGCACTGGGGCATCATGTCGCAGATATGTAGCATGATGTCCCACCTAGTCATTATCCTGACACTAGTCCGACCAGTCCTAACACTAACCTCTTAATTATGAGAACCAAGCGAGGTAGCTGTTAGTACCATTTGTAAAAGTATTTGGTATGACTTGGCCGGGGATCGAACCCACGACATCCCGCAACCGAAGCGGATGTTCCAACCACTTGGCCACCGGAGTGGTCTGTAGAAATGGAGAATGGTTCATAAATATGTAGATGGTGAAGCTAAATGAGTTGGTCATTTGAAATTCAGATGGTCAAGCTAAATAAATGCTTCATTTATAAGTCAGAAATAACGATATAACATTTTCTCATATTTTGTGTTTCAAGGAATGGAAACCAGGGATCAATTTCCCAATAATGAGTGATGGATCCAATTTTAATTAAACCTAAACGTCTGATTTTACGGTCGACTAAATATTCATTATTATAGTGCTTTTGATGTTTCTCTCCAATATTAATTAGACTACAGAAACTAAATATTATTGAAAAGTACTCCAATAACATTAGAAAGAAACAATATTGATTAATCAAATTCATATAAATTGGTCAATACAATGTCTTGTTTTTTTTCTTTTACAGCAAAGCCCTATATGCATGTAGAACTGTTTTTAGATTGTTAAAATAAATTGGTATCAGCTATTCAGTGAGTCAAAACACATTTTCATTGAAAAACGTTTTTTGCCTGAAATTGATGTATGTTGTATATTTCATTATAGTAACTAGCTTGCTAACAACCTCTTGTTATATTATATAATATCAATAACAATAGAAATATTTCGTATGAGAAATACGTAATGATTATTACATAGATAAATTCACTGGACGTTTAGTTAATATCTTACTGGTCAGTAACGTACAGTTGTGTCTCTATCAATCGGCTTGTCTGTTTGTCTGTCTGCATGAATAGATCTATCAGATTTACTTCTTATAGTAATCACTATACAGCAAATTTATTTTCACATCAGAATGAATTTTGTTTATAATATTTAAACAAAACAAGAATGCATGAACGGCATTTTTTTTTCTTATATGTTTTTATTTTTTGTCCAGACAATGCGTAATTAGATTTTATATTTGTGTCCAAATGTCTAAGTAAACATTTAATCTTATATAGAAATTCTCTTATTGCAATTACATTCCATTGTTATGTAGCATATTGGTTTAGAACACCTGTACCTACATCAACTGACTCGGACCGTTTACTTACTTTTTACCTATTAGGTGAATACGAACTATACTAATGCAAGCCACTGAGTAACCTTCAAGTCAACTGTGACAACTTTCTGTACATTCGTGGTATATAAAGAAGCTCAAATAAAGCGCCATTGATAATAATTATAAGACAATTTTTAAATATGTCGGAGACAAAGTTAATCGAGGTAAGTATATTGTATATGAAAATAAAACTTTCCAAAACTTGCTGTAAAATTTATGAAGCCAAATAATGATTTTCCATTTGTTTTATTCTAATATCTGTGTTCCGTAGAATCTTTTCAATTACAAAATTAATATATTTATTATTTTTTTTTAGGTAAATTTAATCAATAGAATTAAGAAGCAGTTGGAAAAGTTGGGGAGGAATCTGTACCGGATAGTCGTTTAGATCACATTTTTCGTGAGCAAGTTGGGAGTGTGTGTGTGTGTGTGGGGGGGGGGTCGATTCTTTCTGTGAGACAGACCTGTCCACATTGCTTAACTATGCCACACACCAGAACCATAAACAGCAGTTGTAGTTTACTATCGGGAATCTCCTGCTTCGATTTATATGGACCCCAAAAATGCATATTTCATATTATTGTTCGGAAGTACAATACAAACGTACATCAGAATAATCGCACAGCCATCATTATCATAAAGGAGCGTCCTAAATAGTTCATATTGTACATATTTTGGGGACCCTTATAGGCGTCTTAAATCTCACCACGTTGACAGACGGCCCAGTGGCACTGTCCGCTAAGTTGAAAAAAACAAGGTAGAATCATCATCCAATCTGAATTGAGAGAGGGTGTGATCACCATTTGAATCTAAATTTAATTTAGGATTTTCGAGCTAGGAACATAGTAATTGCACAAACATTGTGCTGTAAAGTTATAAAGCAATATTCTGGTATATGTTGTATTTTTCATTAAAGTAACTAGTTTGGCAACAATCTCTTGCCATATTATATAAAATCAATAACAATAGAAATATTTAATATGAGAAATACGTAATGATTATTACATATATAAATTCATTTAACGTTTAGTTAAAATCTTTCTGGTCAGTAACGTACAGTTATGTCTGTATCCATTGACTTATCTGTTTGTTTGTCTGTCTGTCTGCACACATATATATATATATATATATATATATATATATATATATATATATATATATATATATATATATATATATATATATATATATATATATATATATATATATATATATCAGATTCACTTCTTACTTATAGATCATTGATAAGAATTTGAGGCAGATCGATGATTTCAACTGCATGTGTGGATTTCATTTTGAAGTGCATGATTTGTATTGAACTAAAACAACGAAGTGGTATATATAAAAATGAGTCCTTGTAACACACACACACACACACACACACACACACACACACACACACACATATATATATATATATATATATATATATATATATATATATATATATATATATATATATATATATATATATATATATATATATATGAGATTTTCCTTTTAAGACGAATGCAACTTTCAATAAATTAAACAGCGCTGCTAATTTCTCACTGTTTCGCTCATAATTTAGAATATTGGACACATATTGTGTGAAAAAACCGGTAGGTAATGTATAAAATACATTTCCATGCCATTCGTAGTCATCTTCTTGAAAGAGAACACGATACTAATTACAACTCGACCTAGGACAACATAAGCATATATATCATGAAGACCTTTCAAATTCAGAAAATTTATGAATATTACAGATGATTGCACCATGATATTCACCCCAAATCCTACCATCTGCTCAAATCCTGTCATCATTTTGTAGCTGAAGAAATTATAAACAAAGGCGGAGAGTGGACATTTCATGCAGTCGATAATAATATTCTCGAACAGTAACTTACTTTCAAAAAGATACCGAAGGTGGCTGAATAGTTACGGATATATGATAAACTTTCCAATAGCTAAAATTACATTTTTGAAAACTTACATTTTAAAATTTTGATTGACGTTATTGACTGATACTCTAACCCAACCGCATGTGCTTTTTATGAAACAGTAACACGACAAATTAGCAAAATTGGTACACAAGACACACGAGCGCTTTTAAAAATAACAGGAACGTGACAAACGATTCAGCCAATAAAATGTATATGAAACTGCTATCTAGCTGTTAAATTCGCCTCAAGATTGTTTGCACGATTCCGTAAACACCGTGCTCCTCACAGAAATAAAACTTATTTGATGCATTTTTTTTATTTTAACATTCTTTCCATAACTGCTGCAATTGTATCACGTTTTCCTTGTCTTTTTGGACTCAGATTTCATGGCGAAAAACTCGTCAGCAGGACTGCAGTAAATAACCATATATGCAAGAAAGACATTGTATTGCAAAAAGACTTTCTATGTGTGAAAAGAACCGTAGTACTCTACTGATTCCATTCTCATGAGCATAAGCTACAAACAATCAAAATATGATCCATGAAACAAGAAAACCAAGCACAAAAAACGTAATTACATTGCAGAAGCTACATGCTGTTTGGTTCCAGCTTGTTTGTAGACACGAAACAATTAGAACAAATGAATCTCATTGATGACGTAAGAAAACTGGTCACCAATGAAATATTTTGCGACATGTATACGCATATCGACAGCTGTCCAATTAAAATTTTATCCCGGATTTTTTAAAATAATTTTGTTGAACAGAGATTACCAAAAGTCAGTAAAAGGTTTGCTAAAAAGTAGTTTTAAAAACATGTGCTGTAGCTAATGGAAAAAATAATGTAAAACCAGTGAACCGTTAGCAACCAACACCAAAATTGTTTCGTAACTTAACTGTGTACTACGTGCTGCACGAGAAAGGGTTAAAACCATGTAAAGCAGCCTGAGAAACAAGACTTGTGACCTAGTGACAAACGTTAGTACCTACCTCCATCCAGTTGCCACCCAAGGCATAAACCCAAAGACAGTCAAGCACTTATAATCAGACAAATATGTGCTGGTGAGGCAGCTTCGAAGAGAGGCGCAGAGAGCTAACGCAACACCTGACAAATACGGGCCTACAAGAAAGATTGATTGACGGAAGCGATACAAAGAGCCAAGTAAACAACAATGATTTACCTAATAAATAAATAGCAAAGGAAAAGCAAATGTCCTTTGTCCACAAGTTCAACACAGAAAGATCGCTCTCGCAAACATAGGCCAACCATTAAATCTTGTAAACCGCTTAAATTTGAATGTTCCACGCAAACTAGTTGCAACGTTCCATAGCTTTAAAAAAAGGCAAATCAAATTTAAATGCACTAAAAACAAAAAAATAAAAAAATAAAATCATTTCTTTTTGGCCACACTAACGGAATCCATCCCAAACAGATGGAAACACAATTTATTTCACTGTTATGGAAACCATTTAAAAAAGCCAGACTATTGCAAGCACCACAGTCTGTCTTATCTATCTCATTACATGCAACAAGGAATATCATTGTTGTTGTTGTTATAGGGTTTAACACCATTTTTCAGCGTAAGATAGGCTTTACATGGCGGCCAGTATTAATGGCGGAGGAAGAACCCGGAAAACCCCAGAAAGAACCACCGACCCACGATAAGCTACTGGCAAGCTTTCTCATATACCCACATTAGCCGAACCCGAGACTCGAACCAACGCAGACTGAGATGAGAATTCAGTGATCGCTAACTAGGCCACTTGGGGTCCCCTGAATATCATATTTATCCCATTGCATGCAAGGTATGCCGCATCCATTATATTGGAGAAACAAAGCAATTGATTATTAAAACGAATCTACATAGAACATGTTTATAAACTTGAAAACAAAATGGAAAGAATGTCCCCATAACGAAGAACATGTCTTTTCCCTCGGCCACACTTCCAATGCTGTAATCATGAATGTAATCGAATATAGCCCAAAATTCAGTATAAAATATAAGACACAAATTTTGAGCTGGAAGATGATGAGTCAATTTTCACAGCTACAGCTAGTAAAAAAAAAATCGAGTCAACATTTTTATTTTTCTACATTCGTTCTCCGTTAGCTGAGGTACTGGCAATGGTGATTCACCACGTTATTACACTAGAATGTTGGGTCAAGTCATCAAGTTTTAATCAGGTGATGATATAAGTCTTTTAATATTGAAGAAATGTACACAATGCTGGACCTAAGACAATCCAGGAGAGAATGTCCGTCGACATTTTCCCTTCTACAATCTTTAACTTAGTGAATAAACTTAAGCTTGATAAGTTTGAAATTTCTACTCCGTAGTTGTTAAAGTCTGTATCACTTTAAAGATCGTGTATCTGCAAAGATCGAATACATTGCAATATATATATATATATATATATATATATATATATATATATATATATATATATATATATATATATATATATATATATATATATATATATATATATATGAATGACAAGTATGCGAATATTTATATATGTAAGATTGCAAACATACCAAATAGCATAACCGATGAGAACTGGTGCGTATGTATATACTCTGATATAAAAGATTATGTTTAAATACCTGACACGCTAGTTTTATAAACTACAGAGGGACAAGAAAGAATCAAATATATATATATATATATATATATATATATATATATATGTGTGTGTGTGTGTGTGTGTGTGTGTGTGTTTATATATTCTGATGTACTTACCATACCTATATATGTATATAGGATTCAACTTTAACGAGAAAACATTACAGCATAATTTCAATCAACTATGATTTTGTCGGGTGTTCATAGCAACTGTAGTGATATTGTGGTCACTGACCTTCAAAGGTCATATGCAACATACCGGTGTATACAGAGAAAGGGAACATACAAAAGAAACACGTGTGGGGTAATACAAGGCCTACCGCTTCCTCCCTGCCACCCCCACCCCATCGTTTATGTGACCATCTTTCTTCATAAGCCATACCTTATCCCTAAATCCTTAAATGTTATAAACTCTGGAATACGTTATTTTACACACCTGAATCTTTTCTTTCAATTGTGGTCTGCATGCCAGTTTCGAGAAAATCTATAACGACTTGCGTGTTCTTTTCTGCACGGGTTAATGCATTGCATATGTCTTCTATGTTTTAACGGTATGTAGTGATAATTTATTAATTTTATTGTAATTAAATTCTATATGATCACAACTTTATTATAGGTCTTAATCTATATACAATAAATAAATATTTCTGATGTAACTTTTCTTCAACCATATTAACATCAATATACACAAACGAGTCTGATGCATATTTATCCCTTTCACGTTGAGAGGTACGCATACACAAAGATGCTATGCAGTGTGAGACATACAAAGATACAAAGATGATATGTACTGTGAGACGTACACATACAAAGATGCTATGCAGTGTGAGACATACAAATATACAAAGATGATATGTACTGTGAGACGTACACATACATAGATGAAATGCAGTGTGAAGCGAACAAATAGCATATACATTCTATGCAGTGTGAGACGTACAAATATTATTAGACAGGCAATGCAGTGTGTGAAGTACAAATATTATTAGACAGGCAATGCAGTATGTGAAGTATAAATATTATTAGACAGGCAATGCAGTGTGAGACGTACAAATATTATTAGACAGGCAATGCAGTGTGAGACGTACAAATATTATTAGACAGACAATGCAGTGTGAGACGTACAAATATTATTAGACAGGCAATGCAGTGTGAGACGTACAAATATTATTAGACAGGCAATGCAGTGTGTGAAGTACAAATATTATTAGACAGACAATGCAGTGTGAGACGTACTAATATTATTAGACAGGTAATGCAGTGTGTGAAGTACAACTATTATTAGACAGGCAATGCAGTGTGAGACGTGCAAATATTATTAGACAGGCAATGCAGTGTGTGAAGTACAAATATTATTAGACAGGCAATGCAGTGTGAGACGTACAAATATTATTAGACAGGCAATGCAGTGTGTGAAGTACAAATATTATTAGACAGGCAATGCAGTGTGAGACGTACAAATATTATTAGACAGGCAATGCAGTGTGTGAAGTACAAATACAAATATATTCGAAGATGCTACGTAACGTAAGACGTACAAATATAGAAAGATGCTATGTTGTGTAAAGTTTACGTATTCCATAAGGTACATAATTTTCAGCGTGTCAAACTGACGATAATTAATGGGGCTTCTTTGTAATAACAGTTGTTAAATGTTCGGAGTCAGACAAGAAATACAATATATTTCTCCTTATCTGAAAGTGTCAAATATTTAATTGTACACAAACAAGTACGACGTATTAATTCTCTACCGTGCCATGCTGGTTAATAGAAAAAGAACTTAACGCATATTTTTATAAACTGTTTGTTGTTTTCTTTTCTTCTGTAGAGTGTTTTGCATCTGTCTTATGCCTAATGCCATAAAAAAACAGGTAAAATTCAATCATAGTTGAATAAATATGTTAGAATTACGATACACAAGAATGTTCAAATGAAAGTGAATCTCTAGTCTTACATCTATAGTCGAATTTTACGAATTCGATTATATCGTTTTTCTCATTTACCTCTCAAATAAGTATATCTTCCCCTTTGTTTGTCTGTCTGACTCAAAGTTTCCTGTGATCGAGTCTGTACATATGCAATTGTGTAGTGCTTCCTTACTTCATCTATATGGTGAGAGCGATTTTTAAATTAAAACCAGTGACAATACTGTCAATATAGGTTGAGCCAACACTTCATAAGTTTTGATCTCACCACCTCAGGAATGGTCTACGGCAAACGGGGTTCTGTATTTGAACCGTTGAGAGCCCCACGTCTGCATACATTGTAGGTACAGCTGAAAACATTGCTAATGGAAAATATCTACAAATTTAGTCTTAAATAAAACTGTCAAACTACGAAAACTAAGTTACTAACTTAGACCATATTTTCTTCCTTTTTTGGTGGTGGGTGTGAATAGTATCTTTACTCTAGGAAACAAAAAAAAAGCATGAATCTACATTTATTTTTCTATTCATATACTATTTCACGCGATATTTGTGCTCACAATGAATTTTTAATTTCAAAGTTAAGTTTTAGTGCTTCCATAAAAATGTGCATAATTGGTTAATATTTAATTAATATAATTCAGTGATCAAGAAATATGATAAGATTCATTTTAACCAGTCTTACCTTCAGCCATTTCAAAATCGATAGCTTGTTACCATTACCATTTTTATATAATGACCTTTTTAAATGGTATTTTATTTTGATGCATTGCAGATGAATACTAGGCACACAAAAACCCATTAATAATGAAATTATTTATGACAAATAAATGTTTTATTTTTCATGTTTGTGTCTTTTCGTTATCACAATGACGAGGGAAAGAAAGAAAGGCAGAATGCGTACCTGAAATCCAAATGGTAGAAATTAAATCCATAAACAACAAGTGTAACTGAACTTAAAATTTCTCGTTGAAAATAATTTCAATAGGGAGAAGAGGGAGAAACACAGCGGTCATACATACATACATATATATATATATATATATATATATATATATATATATATATATATATATATATATATATATATATAAAACTCTAATATTTATACATATATGTATGTATGTATGTATGTATGTATGTATGTATGTATGTATGTATGTATGTATGTATGTATGTATGTATGTATAAACCTTGGATAAAATGAAATAACTAAATCTTGACTAACCTGAAATCAAATGAGCAAGAAGAATAAAATGAAGAAGACGATGAGAAAGCAGAAGTGGTGATAACGATCATTCACAAAATAGTGATAATAATGATGATTACGACGAGAAATGGTGATAATAATGATGATCACGACGAGAAACGGTGATACTAATGATGATCACGACGAGAAATGGTGATAATAATCATGATCACGACGAGAAACGGTGATACTAATGATGATCACGACGAGAAATGGTGAATATAAATCATCATCGATTTGTTTACATTGTAACTTGCTATCGGTAAGATCACTAATGCAAAGATAAAATAATAATTGATGTTCATATGTATGAAAATTGGATGTAATTTGATTCAGCATTTTCATGACGTATGCCATATTACCAATAATTACTAATGTTCACGGTTGATTACACATAAAAAGTTATGGGGGCGTGCGAACATTGTTCTCACATGTTATCTAAGTTAAACACGACATTGACGACCCATTTGTATGAAGAAAAAAATATATATTGGTAACTGATTGATTTATGACAATATTTTATGTATATATAACATTTTCTTGATTTATGTAAACAGAAAAATAAAAGCCCTTATTTATACACTCTTTTGCTGGGATAATGTTTGTCAATTTTAAATAAATAGTTCATTGCAAAACACGTTAAGAATTCATGAACCCCAAACAATCTCCAGCGCGCGCGCGCACATATGTAAGTTATGATTAAATGACTTAAATTTTTCAACTAATGCGAATTTAATTTACTGATGTTATAGTTAAGGTGTTTTCGTCATTGAAGGAATATTATGGATATTTTACTTAATATTTTCCAATCCTTGCATTATATCCTTAAGTACGGTATTACATATTGACAATATTTCATACTGTTAATTATATATGTATTTTGCCATCGTCAATTTACACGTGTCACGTGTGTAGGATATAGCTTACTGAATTGGATACAAATAGGATTTAAAAAAAATTATCTAACATATCGACTTACAGAAATTACAGTATAACAGTAAGCTGGAGTTAGGTTACAACTAGGCATCAACGTACACAACACGAACGCATACATGTATATAGAACATCATGAGTACTTACCTAGAGTTTGTGCAGTCCTCATACAAAATGTCAAATTCCTTGCAAGAAATAAGTTTGCACCTGTTGACACCTGGCTGAATCGCCCCCAACCCCCTGAGAATTCGAACCTGTTCAACATTACAGACGACAGGTGTGATATCCAGTCTCTTCAGCTTTGTATACACGGTGTGTAACCCCCCGACAAGATGCTTCAAGAAGAGTTCAAAGGCCTGGGGGAGGCAAATAAGTTCCCTTCCATCTACAATGAACGCTGCAACTTTGGCAGAACGGTAGTCTATCAATTTGCACATATTGTTTTCCGAGTTACAGGTGACATGAGGTGGGGAACTATAGGGAACCTTATGTAGTTGACTCACTAAATCCGGGGTGTGATTTAGAAATGCCGATGTCCCTAAGGTTATCCCCGTTCCCTGGAGTTGTTGCTGTCCAGACCCCGGCCTAGAGTGCGCCATGGGTGGGGAAGGCAGAAGATCCATCCTGGACCCTGATGTGCCGCCTATCTCCATTTTAACGCTTGTCCGATAAGAATGTAACTGATGCGGTATTGATAGCTCGCCGGGTGTTATAAATACGAATAGTAACAGAGCACTGCAGTCAAGTGCTTTATATGAAGAAAAATACAGTCGGACTTATCCACAGGTCGGGGCCGCTTGCGTTCTAACTTATCAGCCACAACATAAAATAGCGTACGACAAATTTGGCATTTTCATAGACACTTATCTCGTGGTTTCGTATTTGGCTGAATACAGAAATGATGAACGCTGGTCGTTTCGCATTTTGATAAATAAAATAGTGATGAGCACATAATTAAACAGATGTTTTAATTTCGTCGCATAATTTCCTTTCATTCGTAAACATGACATAAAAATAGTAAAGACCGGTTATTTTAAAGCAAAAGTGGAGAGAGAGAGAGAGAGAGAGAGAGAGAGAGAGAGAGAGAGAGAGAGAGAGAGAGAGAGAGAGAGAGAATACATACATACAGACAGACAGACAGACAGAGAAAGAGAGAAGCTAAAAAGTAACGAAAGCTGACGAACTGTGACAAATTAGGTGTAATTCTGTCGGTGACAGATCATATTTTATATGTGGCTTTTGCCCGACTTCTTGCTACATTTACTACATTTATTATTGCATTTGGACAAGAATGAGATTTAAATTTTTATTGTGGCGTTCCCTGTATAAAGTTGGAGATTTTTTAAATTAAAAAAAAAACAACTTTATAATCATTAGAAACGTTACTTTTAGGTAGATGGAATGTATAGTTAGATATCGTTTAAGGAATATCCAGTGTCATGGTTCACAGATATATTGTTTTCATTTTATTTCTTCTGTGTGAAAACAGTCTACCAATATGAGGAACCCAGCTTACTGTTTTCATTTGCATAAATGTAAAAGTTACATGTTGCTTTTCCTATGATCCCTTACCCCCTTGTTACCCCCTTCTGTTTGTTACATAGTAACAATTTTGATGTCATATATCAGTATATGGTCCATATAACATTAACAACAACAACAACAACAACATCAATAATAATAATAATAATAATAATAATAATAATAATAATAATAATAATAATAATAATAATGAAGCACTTAATAATAATGATGATGATGCTGAAGCTACTGCATTAAATACTATAGGAGATGTTGCTATCAGCTACTGCATTTAACACTATCGGAGATGTTGCCATCATCTACTGCATTTAATACTATAGAAGATGTTGCCATCACCTACTGCATTTAACACTATAGGAGATGTTGCCATCATCTACTGCATTTAATATTATAGGAGATGTTGCCATCATCTACTGCATTTAATACTATAGGAGATGTTGCCATCAGCTACTGCACTTAACACTATAGGAGATGTTGCCATCAGCTACTGCATTTAACACTATAGGATTTGTTGCCATCAGCTACTGCATTTAACACTATAGGAGATGTTGCCATCAGCTACTGCATTTAACACTATAGGAGATGTTGCCATCAGCTACTGCATTTGACACTATAGGAGGTGTTGCCATCAGCTACTGCATTTAACACTATAGGATGTGCTGCCATCAGCTACTGCATTTAACACTATAGGAGATGTTTCCATCAGCTACTGCATTTAACACTATAGGAGATGTTGCCATCAGCTACTGCATTTAACACTATAGGAGATGTTGCCATCATCTACTGCATTTAACACTATAGGAGATGTTGCCATCAGCTATTGCATTCAACACTATAGGAGATGTTGCCATCAGCTACTGCATTTAACACTATAGGAGATGTTGCCATCAAATACTGAATTTAACACTATAGGAAATGTTGCCATCAAATACTGCATTTAACACTATAGGAGATGTTGCCATCATCTACTGCATCTAACACTATAGGAGATGTTGCCATCAGCTACTGCATTTAACACTATAGGAGATGTTGCCATCAGCTACTGCATTTAACACTATAGGAGATGTTGCCATTAAATACTGCATTTAACACTATAGGAGATGTTGCCATCAGCTACTGCATTTAACACCATAGGAGATGTTGCCATCAGCTACTGCATTTAACACTATAGGAGATGTTGCCATCAGCTACTGCATTTAACACTATAGGAGGTGTTGCCATCAGCTACTGCATTTAACACTATAGGAGATGTTGCCATCAGCTACAGCATTTAACACTATAGGAGATGTTGCCATCAGCTACTGCATTTAATACTATATGATTTATTGCCATCAGCTACTGCATTTAACACTATAGGAGATGTTGCCATCAAATACTGCATTTAACACTATAGGAGATGTTGCCATCAGCTACTGCATTTAACACTATAGGATTTGTTGCCATCAGCTACTGCATTTAACACTATAGGAGATGTTTCCATCAGCTACTGCATTTAACACTATAGGAGGTGTTGCCATCAGCTATTGCATTTAACACTATAGGAGGTGTTGCCATCAGCTACTGCATTTAACACTATAGGAGATGTTGCCATCAGCTACTGCATTTAACACTATAGGAGATGTTGCCATCAGCTACTGCATTTAACACTATAGGAGATGTTGCCATCAGCTACTGCATTTAACACTATAGGACATGTTGCCATCATCTACTGCATTTAACACTATAGATGTTGCCATCAGCTACTGCATTTAACACTATAGGAGATGTTGCCATCAGCTACTGCATTTAACACTATAGGAGATGTTGCCATCAAATACTGCATTTAACACTATAGGAGATGTTGCCATCAGCTACTGCATTTAACACTATAGGAGATGTTGCCATCAGCTACTGCATTTAACACTACAGGAGATGTTGCCATCAGCTACTGCATTTAACACTATAGGAGATGTTGCCATCAGCTACTGCATTTAACACTATAGGAGATGTTGCCATCAGCTACTGCATTTAACACTATAGGAGATGTTGCCATCAGCTACTGCATTTAATACTATAGGAGATGTTGCCATCGGCTACTGCATTTAACACTATAGGAGATGCTGCCATCATCTACTGCATTTAACACTATATGAGATGTTGCCATCATCTACTGCATTTAATACTATAGGAGATGTTGCCATCGACTACTGCATTTAACACCATAAGATGTTGCCATCGACTACTGCATTTAATTCTAAAGGAGATGTTGCCTACAACAACTGCTTTAACACTATAGGAGCTGTTGCCATGAACTACTGCATTTAACACTATAGGAGATGTTGCCATCAGCTACTGCATTTAATACTATAGGAGATGTTGCCATAGACTACTGCATTTAACACTATAAGATGTTGCCATCGACTACTGCATTTAATTCTAAAGGAGATGTTGCCTTCAACTACTGCAATTAACACCATAAGATGTTGCCATCAACTACTGAATTTAATACTATTAGAGATGTTGCCTACAACTACTGCTTTAACACTATAGGAGCTGTTGCCATGAACTACTGCATTTAACACTATAGGAGATGTTGCCATCAGCTACTGCATTTAATACTATAGGAGATGTTGCCATGAACTGCTGCATTTAACACTATAGGAGATGTTGCCATCAACTGCTGCATTTGACACTATAGGAGATGGTGCCATCAACTACTGCATTTAACACTATAGGAGATGATGCCATCATCTACTGCATTAAACACTATAAGATGTTGCCATCGACTACTGCATTTAACACTATAGGAGATGATGCCATCATCTACTGCATTAAACACTATAAGATGTTGCCATCGACTACTGCATTTAACACTATAGGAGATGTTGCCTTCATGACTGATATATCTAGCACATATTCCTGCCAGTAAAAAAAGAAACAAGTGAAGTTTTACTTTAAATTGAGTTTTATTTTTTCATGGCATTTACGAAATGAAATCATTGTTGCAAGATAGCTCAATGCATTCAAAATGCTTGCGTGTATGTGTTTGTCTGTATAGTTTATTCCGTTAAAAAATATATTTCATATAAAGCTATAAGTAGTATAGCTATAGTATGTCCTGGCACAAGTGTCGTTCTCACAACTGACATTTTGTTATTTTTCAAAAGCCAATACACTAACTCCAGGAGACAAAAAAATCAGTTAATAACAGTCGTGAATCCAAGGCCAATATAACATTTTCACAAAGAAGAAAGAAGAAAAACAAACATGTTGTATGATACATTATTTACATTAAAAACACAATAAAACAAAAACAATAACCAACCAATATGAGACAAAGCTAAATATATAATAATATACCAAAAAGGTAATACCAGTTCTTTTCGTATCCTGGAAAAAAGAAGACTACTACATGAAAAAAAAATAGAATTTCTGTATAAATGTAGGCAAGTCAAGACAATATAAAATAGACACTAGAAATACTACCCCAATGCCAAAATTCGCTAACGAAACATTAAGCCCACCAATTTGGGTTAGATATAATCCATTACTGTTTTATTCACATATACCAAGGGTTTAGACAATAAACCATACCAGTATAGTTGTATTTAATCATGCATGTCAACCAGACATTTTTTGTTTTACAAATATATAACTTTGCAGAATAAAAAAAAATTAAGTGGCATGAGATTTAAAAGCTAGGAAAAAACAGCGTATCTTTCATCTTGTTTCTCAGCTTATGTTGAGCACATTTAATTTATTAATTAAAATTCTACAAGTTAACACAATTTGAAAATATATTACACACAAATTATTATTTTACATTCAGATCAATAGCCATGTTTTATAAATAAAAGTTAAAAATTTAATAATGACGATACAATGAATAAACATATATTATAGTATGATATAAAAATTCTGGTAAAATCAATTAAGTCGTTCTGTATCAACGTCAACACCAGGATATTGTAAAACATATCAACATTTGTCTCAAAAAGAGTACCTTAATTAGTAAAATCAACATATATATCATATCTACTCTCAGACAAAAAAGTATTGTCCGAATGTTAAACTATTACAACTTAAAAAGGATCCAATTCAACCAATCCTATTATATACATTTTTTAAAAAACAATTTAAAATAATATGCAAAATTTAAATGCTTCTCATAATGGGAATTTTAGAGAGATTTTTTATTGAGATGGCCCTTAAAAATAAAATGCCGTTGACCACGGCTTTGGAGAACTACACCGATAAACTGCCAGGATGGACTCATTTGTATCTCTACAAGAAAAGAAAGTCATAACAAAAGGAAGAATATCTTAACTTAATTAAATTATACGGTCTGATTAAGAGATTTGTATGTTATGCGGCCATGTCCCAGCTTAAAATCTCTATAACACAGACACTACAAAAAGTTAATAATTTTTTTGAAATAGAAATTACACAAGCAAAATAGGCATATACATATCACCATTATTTAATGCTTTATTATTTGCATTTTTTGGTACGGTTTAGTTTGATAGGCAATACAGAATTGAACTTTGAGTATTGAAAATTTTGAATGATAACTAAAATAAAAATGAGATACGTTACATAAACATAATACGTTTTAGTGTATTTATTGATGCAGTTAGGTTATTCACTAATTTTGTGGAAACCATTTTCGGACAAGATATTTTCTTAAACTTAGGTACTTGTATAAAAGCGATCATAAAACAAATAAAAACCAATGAATATGGTAACAAGGTACTGATCATTTCGATAAATTATTATTTACCTATGAAAGGAAGAGAAGCGCAACTTAGTGTTAGAAAGTTTTTATAACATTGAAATAAGGCGAGCTTTGTATCTTAAGAAGCCTCAATATATGATCATATCCGGTATTAAAATTACCCGAACCTCGCCCACCTTGCGCAAAAAACAGCAACAAAGTTTATGCCAGATTTTGTAAATGACAGTCAGTACTAAAACTTTAAATATTGTTTGCAATATTGATCGAGCATTAATGTGTAATAAGCTGAAATTAAAAATTATTTTGTTTCGGACAGTTGTAATTTAAGAAATAAATGACGTAAATGCTTAGAAGTTCTAATTATTTTATACAACGAAACTAATGCTTTGTTACTCAAATATATTTATTATGTTAGAAGATGCACAAATAAAGACAATCAACCTAACCAAGTTAGCACTCAGTGGTAGAAATTAATTAATACCTGTTTGGATGTTGTGCATTATATAAATCTATCATAATTGACCTTCATGAAAATGCTTGATTAAAGTTGTCTTTTTCAATAAAGATAAACATTATATGGAAATTATAATTGAAAACAATAACCTAGTATCTGGACGAGAAGCTATAAGACTAAACGTTTTTCATTTCTAAACATAAATCTCGTTATGCATCACTATCTAACACAATCTACTATATCTCACGACAGTATGATTAATTATCTTGATTAATGAAAGTAATTAAATTCATTGTCAGGTGATTTTTAATTTAGTTTAATAAGCAATCTTTGAAAATTCTAAAAATATTGGTGTAAAGTTTTATATCAATGTAAAAATTATATGTCTCTTCACAAACATACACCGAACCTAATTCTGTCATTTAGTTCCATATAATTACCATATTACTTTTGAGGTTGCTGTAAATAGTCTACTTACTTATATATAGTACAGTCACAATAAACTTATTTGGTAAAGTGTATTGAATGTTCTTTACACCGAATTACACCACATCCTTTGCTAATTTTGTAAATGGAATAAATGTTCTGTTGCAAATTACATTATCCTTCTTCGTTATGGCATATTTTGTATTCGTTCTCTTTTTAAAAGTTTAATCTGTTTACTGAACACATTATGATTGACCAATCTGAGAAACTGTTTTTCAAAGTTTTCGGCTGCTTGTATATTTGCTGATGTTGTTGTAAAGAATATTTAAATTCATTTTAAGATTGTGTTGATGACTTTGTATCACACTAAACTGTGTGTCATTTATAGTTTTGTCGTGACTTAGCAAAACACTTCAAATTACAATAGTAATTCAATTTTATGTTCTTTCAACGAGGATAATAATTTAGTTAAGGAAGGTTTAATACCCTTTTATCTTTGATAGATTTCGTATGTAATGGAGATAAATCAGGCCCTTTAGGAATACATTAATCTGGTGGTCAATGATGCTTTTAACGGGTAATGTACATGTGTTGGTACTTCTAAATCTACTTCTAAAATTGCACCAAAATGGCCATAATATTTTTAAGGCAACACTTATTTGTTTGTTTTCATTTTGTTGAATGTTTTCGTTTTAAAGTATATGTCAGGCTTGTTTTGACACATGGCTTAACCATACAGTTTGTTTGAATTAGGTACCTAAAGAATGGCCTTCATCTTAACTTACAACGATCACTAGGTCAAGTTGTAGTATCGCTATCATCATCCTTATTTTCTTTGGTTACACATACATCTGGTATCATGATAATTCCTCGTTTAATTCCACATTCAATCATCAGGAACAAGTCATAATCTGTCAGCAATTTTAATTCTACCTTACTTAATTTCAAACTTGCACCATGGACTCTTCCTGGAGTACTATAATAGTGTGTTATATCAAATTTATAATAAATAATACTTTCAGGCACTTCAAAACTCTTTCCTTTGCTATTAGTCATTGTAGTCACCCAGTCAATTAAACTTTGAAATGTTTCGTGACCGCATTGATATGTTGATAATACGCCTTGCTAATTTCAGATGTAATGATGCTTTAATTAAATGTTTATAATATTTTTGCTTTGGTTTACTTAAATAAAATTAATCCAATCCTCCAATCCATGAATTTCGTATGGATAGATATAATTTCTCACATGATTCTGATTAGTTATGGCTTCCAACAGTATTAATTATGTCATGATTTGTTTGTCGATTAGACGCTTAATAAGATATTCTATATATATATATATATATATATATATATATATATATATATATATATATATATATATATATATATATATATATATATATATATATATATATATATATATATATATATATATATATATATATATATATATATATATATTTTTTTTTTCTTAGGTCTAAAATGTCTTTGCATTTTTCATATTTCATGCGAAATTGTAGGAAAGTTATTTTTCCTTATATTCTTATATTACGAAAATTATCTTTTTTATGGCATTTCTTAATGTGGGTGGTTGTAACTAACATCGTAATAGTCAGAGGAAAACCAGAAACATATGTGCTTTAAATAATTAGGATACAAACATTTTTAAATTACATTCAGCTTTCGCAGGACCTTTGCATTTACGTTTTTGCTGATCATGGTCTCTTAAGTTGTAGTTGAAAATTTTTATTCTATTTTTCTTCTTTCATTTCCTCAGTACAAATACGTCAGTTGATGATAGATTTATTATGCTGATTTGTTGACAAGTGAACATCATGTTAAAAAGCGATTCTTGTTCTCATCTTTATAAACAGTACCTGCCATTATTTGCAAATATTCGCACGTTAAAATTTGTTCCTCTGTAAGGCACAGTCTTATATTTCTTATGAATTAATTTACTAGAGGCAAATTCCTGATTGTATATTTTTAACTGTCTTTGGTTACTGCAATGCATTCTGGTTTTGTTTACTACTTTCAACGTTACAATAAAAAAAAAACATAATTAACGTTCAGTTGATGATCGTAGTTTTTAATTTAGCTGCAATATGTTTATGTTGGTTTTTTAACCCGTATAATCTGTTGGGCTCTTTTGGGCTAATTTAATAATAAATCAGAAGAAAAAAAAACACTTATTCACACACGTTTTACAACAGTATTTTTTTTAAACCTCTAGACTCCTTTACTTACATGAGACTATAAACTTTGACCATTCCTTTATTTCCCAAACACAATAATTCTTTCCATCAAATACTATAAGCATTTCTTTTTTATCGTTCTGTCATTCTAATTGGCTTGATGGGTTTGTGCACCATTAAAAAGTCGATATTACAATTATATAGAATTCATTTTCAATATTTGTACGTCTCTTTTTGGGTCATTTATCAAACCAATGTTTAAATTTTCAAGGTTATATGCTTATCGTCTACACAGAGAATCTCTTTGCGTGTTTATAAAGAATTATGTGGCATAAAGATGCGACATTTTTATTTTTATTTTGAATCTTAATACCGGTTTTGATGTTTTATTCTTTCTTGTAAATCTATATTGAAATCTTGTCTTATCTTTGATAATTGTTAACATGTAGCGTTAACTACATTATGCAGGCGAAACAATAAAGTGTATCACAATTTATTTCAAGACTAAATTGTGTATTAAGTATACCAATCATATTTTGAAGATTACTTACTGTTTTAGTTTTTTTCGTTATGTTTTCATGCAATGTTCTGTCATTTGCATAATGTGATGTGTATTTTAATCGAAAAATCTAGCTGGGCTTACGTTCAAACAAATCCCCACTTTTTCATTTTATTATTTTCAATAAATAAAAACCTATAGTATCATTTCATAATATTCTGCTTTAAATCTATTCAGGTTTCAATGCCTACTAAAAAGCCATGCAACATTCATGTCATTATTGTATTTCTGCGTTTGGGTAACAATTTATTTATCTTAATCCCCTTTTTTTAGGATTATTCATTTTAAATAGCAGCAATCCTTTATCATTTATTAAAGTGTAATTTTCCACCAAAAAAATTATTATAAAAGTTAATGTGTATGAATGAATAATGTGTTCTTTTAATTCAGATTTAACGCATTTGCAATTAATTATGTTCTAGTGTATTCTCTGATCTAGTTATTTTCTGCATTCTAATTACAGACTAATTTAGATATATTTGCTCACCGTCTGCACCTTTTCTAGATTTTGTGTCAACTTTCCATTTTTCACCAAATTTATGTAATATTTTAGTATGTACTATTGGCACTAAGTTATGCTATTTCAGTTATTGTGATTATAATTAGTATGATTATTATTATTATTATTATTATTATTATTATTATTATTATTATTATTATTATTATTATTATTATTATTATTAGTATTATTATTATAAGTAATAGTAGTAGTAACGAAGACTACGTTCATTTGCGTACTAAGGCACAGGATCAAGTACGCATGACTTTGGGTCGTGTTCATCAGTTTTGTGCGTAAGAAATCCGTACAGAGGGGCTCAAAGGTTGTTAAAGGTTATATTTGATAATTTAGAAAGAATGTTATCAAGCTGGTTTTTAAATTTGATTAATTCATTTCACACTGAGATTCGATTCCAGGTCAATGGGCCTCGAAAAACACTCCCTGCCAACATTAGGTTACAGTCACTTTATATAACTCAAGGCAGTCAGAAGTCAGCATAGAAAGTTACAAATAGACTGACTGGAAAGTGCTATGCTCGGACTCTCCCGCCAATCATACAAAAAAACACCTTGGAAATAATACTGTAGCTGCTATTGAGTATACCTGCGAACAACACAAACCCATTATTAAGGCAAGTCATTGAGATCACGTATTTGTGGCTGAAAAATTATCTTTTCAAGCATTAACTCACTAGATAAATTTATTTGACTGATTTTGTGAAAATAATTTCCTCAAATGTATAATACAGCAAATGAAATGGCTCTATCCTGCTGGGCATACAGGACGTAAGTGTGTGAGCGAGTTCTTTTCCATTTTTTTTTTGGCGTCTGACTCCTTTATCACTTATCACTCCGTGAAAGCATAGCTGAAATAGATTGTTCTGTCTTCTTGCCGTGAGGTGTTTGACTTGATTCAGAATCTCAAATGCAGCAATAATTTGGGCAAGAAGAGTAATTTTAAAGTAAGCAAGCACAAAATCTCCATATTTGAAAGCTACAGCCTAATGTGGAAGGTGTAATGCGACCATTCAAGACGATACACATTGTCTGCAAGTTAGTGTTTGTTAGAGTGGAAAACAATTAATAAGGAAGGTTTTCTTAGCATCTTTCCAATATAAGGATGTCATAAGCGCCCTCTCTCTCTCTCTCTCTCTCTCTCTCTCTCTCTCTCTCTCTCTCTCTCTCTCTCTCTCTCTCTCTCTCTCTCTCTCTCTCTCTCTCTCTCTCTCTCTCTCTATATATATATATATATATATATATATATATATATATATATATAGTTCATTATAATAATTTGTAAGAACCTACCTAACCAGTGACATTTATTTTGCAAACTACACAATACATAATACATAGCTAATCTTTGTCTATTATTTTTGATAATTTATTAAGATGACTATTAATTAGATTATTTTGTTTTTTATACTCTGGTTTGATTCATAGATACAGTCCTTACCCTGACCTTGAAAGGTTCCAGAAACGAATTTTATTAACTTTATTTTTTTGGAGTAATAGTCCATTACGTTTACAGAGTAATTTCACAAAATGGTAATTGCGACATAGGTCGAGTGGAGGTGTATGGAAAGTTGTTTACTTCATGATTACTCGTTTACCTTAAAATCCAAACTGGAATCAGTCTTATTGTTGCTTAATTTGGAATTTTTGAGGATGTATTTATTAAAATTATTCTCTTGAATTAGAATGTGCTCTATGATTTTCAGACTAAACCATTATTTTGGAATTATTGCGAATCCAGTCATGGATATATTGAATTATAGCAATGAGATACTTTAAGAGTGTTGGTACATTAGCACTTTCGAGGCTTTTGGTACTTCAGCACATTCAAAATTGGAATTTATTCCGAGCACAACTGGAATTCATTCAGAACTATGTACATTTGGACTTTTAATAGTAGCTTTAGGAATATAAAATTTCAGTTATGTTTTCTAGGGATATATATATATATATATATATATATATATATATATATATATATATATATATATATATATATATATATATATATATATATATATATATATATATATATATATATATATATATATGTACGCGTTGATGACACCCAAATATACAAATCTAGCCACCTAGTCACCCAAGTGAAGGTGCTGCTACCATCCAAGGAGTAGAAAGGAGCATTTCTGATGTGAAATCATGGATGACATGAAACAAGCTGCAGATGAATGATGATAAAACTGAGTCAGAATCAAACGCAATTTTTTTTTCTCTGTGCTACGTTTCACTCACGGACTCAAGTCCAACATACCTATCTGGCCTCACCCATGTGCACACACCAGCAATATACTTATAAGTCTCCTTTGACAATCGTATACTCATTATTCCCACTATGATTGTTTGTTTGGTTGGTTGGTTGGTTGATTAGGATTTTTAACTTAGCTTTAACAATTTTTCAGTCAGATCGCTACGTTGTCTGCAGTGAAGCAGTTTATAGTGATGTCTAGCACTGGGACATCATGCCGCAGACATGTAGCATAATGTCCCACCCAGTCACATTATCCTGACACTAGGCCGACCAGTTCTAACACTAGCCTCGTAATGCTGATCGCCAAGTGAGGCAGCTGTTTGTACCATTTTTGTAAGTCTTTGGTATGACTCGACCTGGATCAAACCCACGACCTCCTGCGCACTTGGTAGACGCTCTAACCACCATGCCACCGGAGCGCTTATTCCCACTATGAAAACATATTGATATGGACAAATTTCTTTTGCATACCATGTTTTTGTGTTTTTGTTTGTTTTAATTTCATGGTGTTTGTTTATTTTTTATATTTTTTTTGTAGTCATGTCATTACAGATGTTGTAAAGCGCCATATATATATATATATATATATATATATATATATATATATATATATATATATATATATATATATATATATATATATATATATATATATATATATATCGTAACTAAAGATGCAGTCTCTCTCATCTTTGTGGTTTTCAATTTACTTCAAGTATGGATTTCATTCGTTCAAGCAGTACATTTGAAACTCGAGCTGCATTACACAAATATGATTCTCTTTGCTCTGTGTTTATCACAAGCTCAGCTATTAGAAACGTGTGTCAGATCTCATAGATAACATTAATGATATTTCTCGTATCACATATGTAATGCAGGATAATTAGAGAATGGCAATTTCAGAATTTCAAAGCTCCCGAATAAGATAGGACCCATATGTGTACCAGATGAAGATTTAACCGGGATTCAGCAATTCTATGTTTTGTACTGATGATGATAATAAAACATCGGTATTATTAATACTGTAGCCATCAAGAAATGGTGAGCAGAGAGTTGTTACATTCCATCTACGCTTCTATTGATACAAATTGCAAAACGAAACATCAAAAAGGAATTTCAAGTTTACAAAGATTTTCTTCTTTAACTTTTGTTTTGTATAATCAAAATAATCCATTGCAGCATTTGCAATCTACATTATGGATTCATTGTTAATTATTGTTTTCTAGATTATTCGAGAAGAAACACGTGGCGACCGACAACAATATTAAATCTGGTTTGAGTTCTTGGATATAGGAATTTTACTGCATGTTAAGTAGAAAGGAAACCTTAGAATCCATTTACACTAGCTCGTCAAAATGTTATTTTCGGCGAGATACAGCAAGCGTCTACTTATGGTGATAGCAAGGACGATTTCCTTCACCTTGTTTTTTTTATATACATGGGAACAAAATGACACCAGGAAAAGTAGACAAAATTGAAGCATGTCAAGCAGGTTAATTGCGATATTTCCCTCCATTTCCGGTCACTAGATGGAGAGGAAAGAAAGAAACTGTATGGAAGTAAAATTCAATAAAATGTTTCTCTAGATTAAGATAAAAGAGTGGGATAAGTCCGGGACATACCCCACCCTCACCCCCAAGTCAAATTAGGAAAATAGATCCAGAGCAGGAAGGAAATCATTAAGTGCGGGGACAGTGAAAGAGAAGTTTACAGATGTTTGGCTTTAACTTCTTTTAACTTTTTTGCTTATTTGTTTAGTTTGATTGAAGCTTTCATTAATTGCACTTTCAGCACACTATTGACTTTATCATGATCAAACAAATTGGAGCTGACTGCTTTTTCCAACGGACAAACCGAGGCTGCTTGCCTCTCTTGGCTGGATTACGATTGTGACAGAGGGGCCCCGAGTGGCCGAGTGGTCTAAAGCGCTGTCCGTTACGGATCACTGCCATCTCACCACTGCCTGCGTGGGTTCGAGAATCAAATTCGGGCAATGTGGGTATCAATGTGTGTATGTGAAAAAGCTTGTCAGTAGCTTCTCTGGGTCGGTGGTTCTTTCAGGGGTTTTCCGGTTTCTTCCTCTACCATTAATACTGGCCGCCATGTATAGCCTGTATTGTGCTGAAAAATGGCGTTAAACCCTAAACAAAAACAAACAAACGATTCGGACGTATCACACGTATGCATATATATCGGGCTAATGATTGAACAGCTTAACTGAAAATGAATGCATGCATAACGGAGAAAATAGGCATCTTAATATCATGCAAAGTGTTCTGGTTATGACGGCAAACAATAAATGAAAATAATTAGAAATACAGAAAATGCAATGAAATGGTTGGTAAAAACTAAGTATATACTGAGAAAAGAAAGAAATTGAGATACACTGTGGCAGATGGGCGGGGACATAATTTACGACGTACAAGAAAATGACAGCATGACTGATGTTAGTCGTGCGTGCTTGACCTTGCCGTCCATACAGCTGCTCACCAATATAGTAGATATCTGGCATACATTATGGATCAGGCATATAGTAAACATCAGGCATAATGTATTCATCAGGCATATAGTAAGCATCAGGCATATAGCAAGCATCAGGCATATAGCAAGCATCAGGCATACTGTATTCATCAAGCATATAGTAAGCATCAGGCATATAGCAAGCATCAAGCATATAGTAAGCATCAGGCATACTGTATTCATCAAGCATATAGTAAGCATCAGGCATATAGCAAGCATCAGGCATATAGCAAGCATCAGGCATACTGTATTCATCAGGCATGTAGTAAGCATCTGACGTACAGTGTGCATCACTCATAGAGTATGCATCAGGGCAAATATATCAACAACTCTTTAAAATGTTGTTACAGGTGAATTAAACTTTAACATTTTACATGCCACTAACTCTTGGCATGGAAGAGTTTTGAGTCTTAAAACGACAATAATTTTAATTATTATTGTATTTAAGAGAGACACGATAACCACATTTTTGGAGTAGATATAAAGAAATATTTCACCAGTGAAGTGGGAACGTTTATATTTTCATTAGTGACTATAATAATGTTTAAACTTCACTAGTGAAATATTTCCCAAGATATCTACTCAAAAGGCGTATTTGTTTCCATTATATACTTGTTTAAGGCACAAACTGTCGATTTGAACATAGATTGTTCTCTATTATGTGCCAATTTCGTTTAGCGCCTATATTACTACATAGAAAAGGAAGATCAGCCATTTTATAACAATTTTAGATCAGCTAGAATTTATTGTATGCATATAGACCTTCAAATTGTGTTTCGTGTCAAATTAATGCTGTGCTCTAGCAAACTTAGACACTCTTTTTAATTATGTAAAACATTTCTTCCGCGGACTGATACAGAAAATATATTTCGGATGGAAGTTTTGTACAAACATTACTACCAGTCCGACTGATTTCAGAATATAACATATTTAAAAGAAACATCGTAATGAATGTCAGTTAACTTGCATTGGTATTGGTTCACTATTGTGACGGAAATTGTTGGCATTGTTACGTTCTGAGTCTAATTAGGACATGTTGCACCTTAATTTCGACTGTAACTTAATTTCGGTTAGCAATCAACCCTTATGCTCAATTTCTCCATCGTTTTCAGACATGATTATAATTGTAACAATATTTAGAATAATCAATAATCTTATTAATATACATGTATAGTGGATTGTTAACTGTCTGGACACGTTTTATGATAAGTTGATCTTGAGAGAGAGAGAGAGAGAGAGAGAGAGAGAGAGAGAGAGAGAGAGAGAGAGAGAGAGAGAGAGAGAGAGAGAGAGAGAGAGAGAGAGAGAGAGACATGGTTACTAGTTTAGTGAAATGTTCCATGTATGTCTGAACTTTTATTTCAGAGAGAAAGCATAGATATGGAACCCATATTTCACATGGGTACATTTTTGAAGATTGTAAAATATCGCACAGTTCAGAAGAATGATCTGAATTCATTGTAATCATTTTTACAAGATTTTTTGCTATGAACACACACACACACACACACGCACACACACACACACACACACACACACACACACACACACACACACATGCTTCTTCTGCAATATTCTTGCTTCAACAGTTCTTCTCAACAAACGTCAGTTCTCGACAAATAGTTATCAAGGTCGAAATCTCAAATAACTATCTTTTCATGAACATATTTGTCACTTAAATCAAACCAAAGTTAGTGGAATGTACTTTAGCATAACAATAAATATATTGTTTAGTAAAACAGTGAAGTGGAATATATTTTTTAGTAAAATATCGAAATGAAATATATTGTCCTGTAACACAGCCAAATGGAATATAATGTCTAGTATAATGATGAAATGGAATATATCTTTTAGCATAAGAGAGAAATTGAGATAGTCATTATATATATATATATATATATATATATATATATATATATATATATATATATATATATATATATATATATATATATATATATATATATATATATATATATATATATATATATATAAAACATAAAATAAACAACACCAACAATTAGAATGCAGATAGATGCGGAAACAAATGGGCCAAAGAAAATTACACAGGAATCCAACATAACTGTAAAATCGCTTAGGTGGCCTAGTGGTTAGAGCGTCCGCTTCAGATGGTGGTTGGCTGGTGTCGTAGGTTTGATCACCCGTCGATTCATACCAAAGACTTTTTAAAAATGGTACTAACAGCTGTCTCGCTTGGCGCTCAGCGTTAAGAGGTTAGTGTCAGGACTGTTAGGACTGGTGTCTGGATAATGTGACTTGGTGGGACATCGTGGTACATGTCTGCGGCATGATGCTCCAGTGCTAGACATACTGCAGACACTGTAGCGATATGACTGAAACCTTGTTAAAACTACGTTAAATATCCAAATCACACACACACACACACACACACACACACACACACACACACACACACACACAACCGTAATAGCAACATTACAAAGACTAATTGAGACTCTAAATGGTCTTTTGCAGATAACACAAGCAGGAGAAAGAATATGAGATTTATTAGAACACAAAACAAAAACAGATGGAGTAAAGAAAAGAAAAGAAAAAAGGAAATATCGAAAGAGGAAAAGAAACTGTGTTCCACCATTTCTAAGCGAATTCTAACTAATAGTGATTACATTCCTCTGGGTACGGGCTATCATATTGGCCGAGAACAAAAGTGCGTGTTAATATTAATCTAGCTGAATCATGTTTTCAAGATCATTAAAATTAAAATTAATTTTCTCACAATCATGTATATATTTATAATATGAAAGTTTTCATCTATAACATTAGCCATTTTTCAATAGAAAGAATCATCTTTAACAGTATTTTTAATAGAAATTACTCTATTGACAACATTAATACTGCTTTCCAAAACGTATCTTCTCTTACATAACTTGAATCGTTTCAATGAAAAATCAAAATTAGAAATGAAGATATCGTTAGTTTTGTTATTGAATATACTTCAAGTTTGCCTAATATAGGTAAGATTATCAATACATATTGGGATTTATTAAAATTATCAAGCAATGCAGGTGTTCGATCGTTACACGAAACAAAACCCACACTTGCTTATAAAAGGGCTAAAAATCTAAAAGATTTCCCAATTAATTTTAAACTATGAAAACATCATGTAAAAGAGGATCATCAACTAAATGTAATAGACCTTGATGTACGTACTTTTCTTTTATTGACGTGTTAACCGACATAGATCAGGTATACAAAATTATATGAATCAATCATTTTCCTCTCATGTTGCCGCACATTTTAACAAAGTTCCTATACTTTGCAAGATTTCTCCTTTTAGCCTATTGTTATAGCCGATTCTGAGATAGAACGCGTGCTAAAAGAAACCTATCAGATTCACCGTCTTACTACGGTATATCCAAAGATCTAAATTCCAAAACACTATAGGACAATCATTATTCTTTTTTTGTGGTAAATTATGTCACCTGTTTACAGTTTATTTAAGAATATTTTTGTATTATCCTAATTTACAGAATAACTTACCTAGTGAAAGTATAAACTAATATCATACAAAGAAGTTTACTTATTCTTTAAAAATGAAAGAGCATTCTCAAATTACTCTCAATATATTATGATTATGAAATACTGGATTTTATAAAATACTGGATTATATCTCAATATATTATGATCATAAAATACTGGATTATATCTCAATATATTATGATCATAAAATACTGGATTATATCTCAATATATTATGATCATAAAATACTGGATTATGTCTCAATATATTATGATTATAAAATACTGGATTATATCTCAATATATTATGATCATAAAATACTGGATTATATCTCAATATATTATGATTATAAAATACTGGATTATATCTCAATATATTATGATTATAAAATACTGGATTATGTCTCAATATATTATGATTATAAAATACTGGATTATATCTCAATATATTATGATTATAAAGTACTGGATTATATCTCAATATATTATGATTATAAAATACTGGATTATATCTCAATATATTATGATTATAAAATACTGGATTATATCTCAATATATTATGATTATAAAATACTGGATTATATCTCAATATATTATGATTATAAAATACTGGATTATAAGTATTATGCACACCATACATTAATATTATAAATTCTCAATAAACAATAATATATCAAAATTATGATGTATTATTTTTAGTTCGGTGTTTTTTTTTTTTGGGGGGGGGGTCTTAAGTATTTTTTTAATGTGCATTATTTATACTAAAACTATTAATAAAACTGTTTATCTCTATTTATTCATACATTTAATACATGCATGCATGCATGCATCCATCCACCCCATCCCATCCATCCATCCATCTTGTTTGGTGTAACTGGACTGTTGAAAATAGAGTAGGTATCCGAAAAATAATCGGTAGCTATACAACAACTTGAAGAGACTGATACAATTCCACCAATAACACTTGATGCTGTATTATAGTCTAACTGTATATCCCCGTTTGTTTGTACCCTCTACCGATTTCAATAACGAACACGTTTATTGTGATAAAAAGTGCAATAAACTAAGTCAACTGAATCATTGATTGATAATTTCGAACCTGACTGTGAACTAATACTAATTGGTACTATTATTGGAATTTCCTGCACCTTTCATGCTTAAGCTGCTTTCCATACTGACACGGCGTCATATTGCGTACACCATAGGCTAGTTTATTTCCATTATACAACATAATGACATAGGTCATCCTGTTCGGTAACTGCCGGATAATGCCATAAGTGACATAACGTGAGAGTTGGAATTATATCCCTTTGCATATATGAACATTGAAATTCAACCGTTTCTTAAATCCACGTGAAAAGCAAATTTGTTGTTGTCATTCTTTTCCTTTGCTTGATCCGACATTGTAAATATCGGAAGCAGACGTATATGATATGATTATAATCATTGAACGTATATGTTCAACTGTAGTCGTGCACAATCCCCTTTGCTGAAAATGGAAATGTCTAGGAATTGGAAGTGGATCCTGTGTATTATATTCAAAACTTCCGTTAAGGGTGATGACGGTGTTAGGGGCACTCAACTCACAGTCAAGTTAGAAATTACAAGTGAATGAATTAATAGACGACGTGTCTATCACGTTAAAGGTTTCCACCATTGAAATCGAGGGTGGGGGTGGGGTGAGGTGTTTACAAACAAACGGGTTGGCATTGTTAGATTATAATTAATTTTGTTTCCTTTTTGTTGATTCGTTTATAGTCACTTGCCTAGGAAGGTTACATGAACACTTCTGGGTTTTTATTTCTTTCTGTTCCAATAGCTACTGTGAAGATCACCACCTGTGAAGTGATTTATGTACCATCTTTCAGGTTAAACAGAAAGAATAATATGTTTGATGGTTGAATTCCTTCTTTTAAATTTGTGTATGCTTCGTTAAAGATAGAACCAAGCGTGAAGAGACTTCTTTATTTCATCTCAACCAGACGAGCTCACTAGTCTGGCTAGAATACGGACTTTGGTCCTTAATATACATCAGGGGTGCACAATTTTTTTCTCGAAGATTACATTTTTTTAAGACCACTATATGGCCACAACACTTATTTGTTAAATATAATAACTGTGGACCCCTGAGTTACATCAACACATGTAGAAAGACCTAGTACGTACATGAAATAAAAGAGTGATTCCATTAAAATCAAAGCATGCCGAGGGTGATCTTTAATAATAATAATAATAATAATAATAATAATAATAATAATAATAATAATAATAATAATAATAATAAAAATAATATACAGCGATTGTCATATCGCCAGACTCCACCTAGATTATCTAGTTCGGTTAGTCTTTTCACCAAACATCACCTAGATTATCTAGTTCGGTTAGTCTTTTCACCAAACATCACCTAGATTATCTAGTTCGGTTAGTCTTTTCACCAAACATCACCTAGATTATCTAGTTCGGTTAGTCTTTTCACCAAACATCACCTAGATTATCTAGTTCGGTTAGTCTTTTCACCAAACATCACCCAGATTGTCCAGTTCGGTTAGTCTTTTCACCAAACATCACCTAGATTATCTAGTTCGGTTAGTCTTTTCACCAAACATCACCTAGATTATCTAGTTCGGTTAGTCTTTTCACCAAACATCACCTAAATTATCTAGTTCGGTTAGTCTTTTCACCAAACATCACCCAGATTGTCCAGTTCGGTTAGTCTTTTCACCAAACATCACCTAGATTATCTAGTTCGGTTAGTCTTTTCACCAAACATCACCTAGATTATCTATCTAGTTCAGCTAGATATCAAACCAAATATCAGTGTACAGTACTGTTTTTCGTATCACCAAACTTCGCTTGGTTTTCACAACTCTCAAGAAAGAGCATATCGGTGTGTCATGGTAACCATTTCTTCGATTTATTTATGTGCAAAGTACTGGAAATAGCTGTTCAATCGGATTAAAATCAGATCACTGTACTAAGTGAAGATCTGTTAGCGACCGCTAAGGCGGTGCTCTACAGTATCCTATTTTACCTAGGGTTAGAATTTTAAAGGAAAAGAAATACCCCGGTTTTCCTCACTGGCTATACTGGCTATTTTTTTTTACTAGCTATCTGAATATCACAAATTATAATACAAATATTTGTCATATATATTTTGACCTTATGTACATATATTAACTATTTTATTTGAGGTCAGTGTCATTTACTATTGTTACAATAAACTCTTTCGGCAAAAAACTATAATCTTTGTTTCCTTTTTCTCATTCTTAAGGGATTATTATGATAGATTACTCGAATGATAATGTACAGTTGTTTGAGTGTGACATATAACAACCCAAGGAGAATAGATTTGCATACCAAATCAAATACAAAATATGTATGAATGTCATAACGTGACGTTGGCTGTAGGTTTTATCGGTCAGATCCAAAAAGCGTTTATGCCCTCACTGCACACAGTAATTGAAATACTGAATATCGCTACATACGGACATACATCGTATAAAGAATACATTGTTTTGTTGTTATAAATAAACACCATTACCAATTGTAACACTATTTACCAACGGAAAATACAGTAACTATCTAGTAAATGTTTTACTTGCCACGTGTAGCATATCTAATAAAACCCACATTAAAATAAATAGCCTGTCTTTTGCACATCATCAAAGGAAATATGTGTTCTCTAGTGTGAAAATGGCACGTAATATACACGTATAAACTGGTAGTGAAGAAACAGGGATTACTAAGCCATAGCTCATATCCAAGAGAAAGAATAATGTTATATCATATCAAAATATTAACTAATTTTGCATTTTTAAACAACAAATTCACTTATAGATTCACGGGAGAGTTTTAATTCAATATCATTTACTTGTCCGAGGTCCTAAATTGTTATATGTGTTAGCTAAGTCAACACTTCCGATTAATTATATGCACATATTCCTCCTGTCATATAAATCATCTTCTTTCAATCTTTTTTTAAACATATCTGAGATGATATCCTGTCTCTGTTTAAACATTTTTTGTTCAATATTCTCTATATCTTGTTCCTCGCCACTGTGTTAGTTCTGGAAAATGCATCTGAGTTCTTTCACATAAGTTTCTTACGTGACATACCGTTTGTAACGCTTTAAGATGGAGCGGAAACATAGTTCTTACTTCCGGATATTGATCCGCCACGAGAATAATTACGGTTCTTGAATCTGATGGTGAAAAGGAGTCCCGTCATATAAATCCATGTCTTTTGACTAGGAAATAGTATTCTTCATTACCTTCTTTTTTTTACATGCAAATCGTTTGAATCTGATCAGATACGATTGGAGGTACGTACTGAATACAGACTGGTACCGTAACATGACAATCCCTAATGGAAATCTATTGCTTTCAGTGGAAATCATCACGTAACAAATATAAGGACATACACTTAAAGGTTATTAGTACTGTTTTCATTGCATCCGGGAGAGCGCTCATGGTTTATAATATCTGTAATAAACCCAATCAATATGTTCGTAACTGTATAAAATGCTATGCGTCCGAGAAGGAATACATGATTTAGAACAATCAAACACGAAATATTGAAAACCTTCTATCGATATGTCTGAGCCTTTCTGGAAATTATAGTTAATTCATGTTTTAACTTTTACCGTGTATAAACTATAATTGGTGTTGATGGTTGTTCTTCACAATTAACAAACTCCATTTGTTGGTTTAAGATCAAAGCATATGATTTGAATTATCTTTGAATTAGCTTAGTACGGAAACATATCCTTTAATGATAACAGCGCTTCAAATAACCGATTTAATGTCAAATCAAAAACTGCTTCTAGGTTCAACTTTTCAGATTCATTTGTTGAACAGGTATTGTTACCTGCATAATATCTTTCAATTAAGACTTTCTAAATATATATGTTGTTGACTCACAAAAGATGGAGCTTTCGTGCAACATTTTAAAATCAAATCTCATCTTATGTTACAAATTGATTGGGGGGGGGGGTAATGAAAGGTACTAGGCCTCGTAGATACAGTTTATTACATCGTATTTCACATAGGAGTACACTGTCCCTCCTACGATCTCTGTTCTTTGCAAATATTAATTTGATATCTTGAAGCTAATTCGGAAATCTCGAATTTAATGCGTTAAGCAGGATTGAACAAGATGAAATTCTTTTATTTCAAGCAAACATATTTACACGTGATACTACCTTCCTTAGTAAGTACGTATGTATATATATATGTATATATATATATATATATATATATATATATATATATATATATATATATATATATATATATATATATATATATATATATATATATAAGCAGTATGTATGTATGTATATATGTATCTATGTATGTATTTTATGCATGTATGTATGCATGTCCTATATATTAGAACATACATACATACATACATACATACATACATACATACATACATACATACATACATACATACATACATACATACATACATACATACATACATACATACATACATACATACAATTGATGTTTCAAAGGTCGTGACATAATACGGACCAAGGTGAAGTTTGTTCTTGCCAGGGCCACATGTATAACATCACTCGTCGACAGAATGAGTATTATCGAACACAATATTTCATCCCTGCCTTACAAGTCATTATGTCGTCTGCTAGAAACTTCTGTAGCAATGGAATGAACCTAAGTTTTAAAAAAGAGCATATTCTAGGGATCGTTGGAAGAGATTGTCATTGGTTAATTTGAAATTTTCACTCAGCATGGTCCAAAACAGTCAGCTCCACGGTTCATGGAATAATTAGGTTTGTATCGCATATCAAAACGAAACTCCATTAGAAATGCGAATTCGAGAGAGAGATAGGAAAGATATGTTAAAATATTGCTTGTTAATCTTGAGGGTTTTGTAGATTTCATGAGTAATTCAGTAAAATAAATATCATAAATATATTTGACTCCTAATTACACACACACCGTTGAATTCTATTTACTATATGATAAACAATCTTTTCTATCTAAAATGTACTGGGAATGTTTACAGAATCATATAACATAATTTAGTATGCATATGTACAAACACAGTAAAGATAAAGACTTTCCTACAGAAATTGTTTATATATACTGTATATATATATATATATATATATATATATATATATATATATATATATATATATATATATATATATATATATATATATATATATATACTGTTTTGTTTTGACAAGGAGTGTGCAACCATGTACTGTTGTTTTCTGTACTGACAGTTTATATCAAATGATAAATAAAGAAAAGCATGGTTTTACTGGACCAGTTACCCCTGACCTGTCAATATATGTGTTCGGCCTATGACTGACATGCGTATTACTGCTCCGGTGGCCTAGTGGTTAGAGCGTCTGCCTCGGATGCTGTGGATCGAACCAAAGCCGAGTAATATCAAAGACTTATAGAAATGCAACTAACAGCTGCCTCACTTGGCGCTCAGCATTGAGAGAGAGGTGTTAGGACTGGTGTCAGGATAATGTGGCTGGGTGGGACATGATGAGAGAGAGAGAGAGAGAGAGAGAGAGAGAGAGAGAGAGAGAGAGAGAGAGAGAGAGAGGAGAGAGAGAGAGAGAGAGAGAGAGAGAGAGAGAGAGAGAGAGAGAGAGAGAGAGAGAGAGAGAGAGAGAGATGCATATTTTGCTTAAGTATTGAACATTTCGTATAGTATGTGAACTTCGTGCCCTTTTTGATGTAGATGTCAATGAAATGCCTGAGATGTCTTAAGTGGTCAATTTGGAGTACATGCGGTTTTCATGGGATGCATTTCATTTTATATGCTAGATATTTGTTACAATGTGCAAATGTCATTCAATGTAATTCATAATAATTATATCACGTCCTTTGTTTGGTGAATGCTGAGATTATTTATGTATAAAATTACGATCTGTATAGACTCTTAACACCTTATATCTTGAATGTACTCACATTAATGAAACACATTCAGCTCGCATACAGGCGTGGCATTAAATTATATTTGCACATGATACTCTTTGTAGGGGAGAGGGGTTGCCAGTTCAGCCTCCCCTCTGCCCCTATTTTGCCGAATTCACGAACTCTTTAAAGATATTATTATGTTTAAATTTTGTATAAATTACTTGTAAACCCGTTTATCATGTATGCAAACTTTAAATTAATATCCATCGTAATAAAAAATAAGTTGCCTAGATACCAAATATACAAGCAATCTGATGAATGGAAATTCATACGAAAACATGTGCACAACATATCCATTCTCAACAACATGTGCCAGCGTGACATCGCCAGGAGAGATTTAAGGAACTGTGATATTTCAGTTCGTCTTGGTGTCATAGCGCGGCCCTGTGACTAACAAGACATTTAAAAATTCTTACATTATCGTATAATTAACGATAACTAACATGTATACAATACAAAATTACAAGGTCGGACGTTTTGGAATGATCAATGCAGAAGTATTCTTCAAATGTACCTCTATTCTAAAACATAACGAACGAATACGTCAGCCAAGTTAGAACTTCTCAATATAACTGGGTACGGAACGAAAACTTTCTTCGGCACCGGCAAGTTTTCGAGTTTCAGAGAGTTTAGTAATGAAAGGTTACTCTGTAATATTTTTAGTGATTTATATTTCAAGTGATATGCGCAAGTAAAATGCTTGTAGAGAGAGTGTAGTATATCAACTAAGTGCATCTTTGCACGTGTGCAATGTGCTCGAGTCAGCATAATTAAGCGGGATTGGGGATTTTGAGAATTATTAGTGGTTATAGTGTTAAATTATATCACATTTCGTCCTCATTTTAAGCATGTGCTTCATTATAAAATCCTAAGCACAATGCTTACACATACATATGTATGCTTACACATACATGTATGTAACACATACATGTATGTAGTAGCACAATGCTACCACATACATGTAACTCAAAATTTAGATAAGTTTTTATATTTATTTTGACATCACGTTTAAAGTATTGTGCTAAAATAAGGCTATTTGAGAATGGCTCCTATTCAATGTTTGATATGCAAAACATCAACTGTAAAGTGATCTGGTGGAGGTTCAGGCAATGTGAGAAAAGATCGGGTCAACAAATACATAAAAGGATATCTCTACGAATTGTATATAACTTTGAATCACGTCTTTCATAGATTTTTTTACTACCATGTGTTCATGTAAATGATTTTATTACTTCAGTATTATATATATATATACATTATATGGCATCGTAAATAATAAAGATAACTTCGGTTGTGGGGATTTCAAGCTACTCGTAATAAATTATGCGTCGAGTCTTAGCGGCTATCATGTCATGCATCAACAGCAGTAAATATGATGCATTTTTAAAAATAGACATCTGTCAACTATGAGGTTTTAAACACAGCTACGCGTCATTTACACATCAATGAAGGTAATTTTCATGCGTACCTGAGATAAGTAGAATCCCTAATAAAAGAACACCTTTCAGCCATTTGTTATTACATGTCGACAAAACCTGTAATGCTGTAGAGGCTTAATTTGACAGAATGGATAGTGAAATAGAACAGGAATGGAGATTCGTTTCTTTAAAAATGGTTTACATTAGTATATTTATTGTTTGGACGTCACACGATACTTATCTAGTGGTACAATTATGTTTATTAATCCACATACCTATCTATCTATCTATCTATCTATCTATCTATCTATCTATCTATCTATCTATCTATCTATCTATCTATCTATCTATCTATCTATCTCTCTATCTCTCTGTCTGTCTGTCTGTCTGTCTGTCTGTATGCCCATCCATCCATCTATCCATCCTCTCTCTCTCTCTCTCTCTCTCTCTCTCTCTCTCTCTCTCTCTCTCTCTCTCTCTCTCTCTCTCTCTCTCACACACACACACACACACACATCCTCTTGTTGGTTTTGGAATGTCATAAAACCTCGAAAAGGCGTCTTTTCAGTTCTTAATATTGGATCAACCTTGATCTGCTATGCTGGTTAGTATGAGGTGAAAACATCCTCACAATGAACAAATGTGTAATGTTACTTAATTACCATTCATTTAAATTTTATTTCTTTTCAAATGTGGTGCAAATATTTCTCATTAGGGTGTTAATTTTCGTTGCGAAATCAATTCGCATGTCAACCGCCCTGAAACCCGATAAGAGATATAATTTACATTGAAATGTATTAATTTCAATACAATCACGCCCTTATTTTGAATAGCATGTCGAAACAGAGTCAGCTTTAGCGACGTATGTAACGTTCTATTCAGTATTACTCCGGAATAAAGCATTTATTAATTGAAAATACTCGTGAATATGAGATATCCTCACCCCATATCTCTCTCTCTCTCTCTCTCTCTCTCTCTCTCTCTCTCTCTCTCTCTCTCTCATTCCATCTAGATTTCTAATTCTCATGGTTTGAAGAGAAATATTTGGGAGAGTAGTAATTAAATGTGACTACCAAGAATGTAGATGTTAATGATGTAAGATACCCAACATATAACGGTATATTAAATCCACTATCTCTTTTTGTTTTACACCCCGACCCCTTTATGTATAAAACAGAAGGAAGAAGAAGAAATAAGTCATTGATAGATGACAAGTAAAAGAGGATATCATACAAAACAGAATTTGCCTATTATAAAAGCTATTCAGTTCTATTGTAAAAGTTCTAGAAGCTTGAATAGTCCTTTATCCCATTCCCAGGATTTTATGGTTCATACCCACTTTTGTGTATCGTGTACATCAAAGTAGATTCTTTGCAATAGAATGGAATTTACCTTGCATTTGTATCGAAATTAAGTTTCGTGTGAAATATTGAAATTGGAGAGCTAAAGTTATAAGTAATGCTTAATAGTGATATAAACGTGAGTTAAACCATTTAGCATACGTGAAGCATGACGTGAAGCATGACGTAACGTGAAGCATGACGTGAAGCATGACGTGAAGTGAATAATAGCGAAATTAGTAAGAGCTGGAAAGAGGATGCAGGAAGAACGTAATGATTAGTCGTGAATTGATTATTACAAATTGATTATTACTGTAAATTACAATTGCAAAAGCAGCTAAATTATATTCCATAGAATTTGTTCCAAGTTTATGACTTGTGTTAAAAACAATCCAAATGTGCAGACAGTCTAAACCATTTATCGTAGCTACGATTCTTGCGAATACCAAATAACAATGCACTTTTTGCAACCAACAAAGAAAGGCACAAAGCTGCATCTGTACTAAATTTCAACATTTTGGTTAAGTCATACAAATATTTCGTGAGTCTAACGTGACAGAAGTAACGCCGGTATCAAGAGATAATAGTTACTATTACTGAGGCTATTCTGATCACAACACAAAGACTTTCTCATTCACTTCCTTTACCTCAGACAATAAATATCATCAACACCAACATTAGTTACGAAACCTAGACGTTACTCTAGACAGTACTCTCACAATACACCAACATGTCATGAACATATGCAAGGCTGCATATCTTGAATTGAGACGCATCAGTTCCATTCGTATATATCTTTCAGTTGATGCCACTAAAACACTTGTGTGTGCATTAGTACTTTCAAGACTGGACTATTGTAACTCAGTTCTATCTGGTTCCTCACAATATTTACTCCAGAAACTTCAAAAAGTTCAAAACACAGCTGCACGGATCATCTTTAGAGTACCGCGATCAGAGCACACCTCACCACTGTTCTGTACCCTACACATGCTATCGATTCGATACAGAATCAAACACAAAGTTTGTTCTCTGTGCTATGTTTCACTGTTAGACTCCAGTCCAACATACCTATCCAGCTTCAGCCATGTGTATACACCAGCTAGATACTTACGTTTTTCTTCTGACAATCGTATAATCATTGTTCCCACGGTGAAAACAAAGTCATACGGACAACGTTCTTTTGCATACCAGGGCCCGTGGACGTGGAACGAATTGCCCATTATAATAATAATAATAATAATAATAATAATAATAATAATAATAATAATAATAATAATAATTAATAATAATAATAATAATAATAATAATAATAATAATAATAATAAAAATTAATAATAATAATAATAATAATAATAATAATAATAATAATGAGGACTTTGTATAGCGCCTAATCTTTCGAAGCTCTGAGCGCTTTACACCATCAATAATGATATGATTACACTACAGAAAAACAAATGACAAAAACAATGAAATTGGAAAACATAAAAACATGCTGAAAACATATAAGATGCTAAACACGATTAGGTCTCTAAGTTTGTCCCTGCAATCGAAACAGGTGAGTTTTAAGAGCACTCTTAAAAGGGACCACTGTGTCTTTGTGTCTAATTTCAATGGGCAATTCGTTCCACGTCGTCGGGCCCTGGTGTGCAAACGAACGTTGTCCATATGACTTTGCTTTCACCGTGGGAACAATGAGTTTACGATTATCAGAAGAAGAGCGTAAGGATCTAGCTGGTGTATACACATGGGTGAGGCTGGATAGGTATATTGGACTGGAATCTGTCATTGAAACATAGCACAGAGAACAAAGTTTGTGTTTGATTCTGTATCGAATCGATAGCAAGTGTAGGGTACATAGCAGTGGCGAGGTGTGCTCTGATCGATGTACTCTAAAGATGATCCGTGCAGCTGTGTTTTGAACTTTTTGAAGTTTCTGGAGTAAATATTGTGAGGAAACAGACAGAATTGAGTTACAATAATCCAGTCTTGAAAGTACTAATGAACACACAAGTGTTTTAGTGGCATCAACTGAAAGATATTTACGAATGGAATTGATGCGTCTCAGTTGCAGCCTTGCATATGTTCATGACATGCTGGTGCAATGTGAGAGTACTGTCTAGAGTAACGCCTAGGTTTCGTACTGACTGTGAGAATTTAATGTTGGTGTTGCTGATTTTTATTGTCTGAGATAAAGGATGTGAATGAGAAAGTCTTTGTGTTGTGATCAGAATAGCCTCAGTTTTATCATCATTCATCTGCAGCTTGTTATATGTCATCCATGTTTTCACATCAGAAATGCACCTCTCTATTCCATGGATGTTAGCATCAACTTCAGTTGGGTGGCTAGACTTGTATATTTGGGTGTCATCAGGATACAATTGTTGCGACGCTTGGTGATGAATTTTGACATTTGAGAGCGGCTGTGCGTATAGAATGAAGAGAATATGTCCAAGAACAGATCCCTGTGGAACACCACAACATACGTAAACTGGGCTGGAGTGTATTCCATTTGCATATATAATTTGTGTCCTGTTGACTTAGTAGGACTTGAACAACTGTAAGGCTATATTCTGAATGACAAATACATGCTGGAGACGGTGAAGTAATATATCATGGTCTATTGTGTCAAATACTGCAGATAAATCTAGGAGAGTGAGGACTGTAATCTTGCCACTATCCAAAGCAGAGAGAATGTCATTAAATATTTTCAGAAGAGTAGTTTCTGTACTGTGGCAAGGGCGATATGCAGACTGTACATTGCTACAAAGACTAATTGAATTCAAATGAGATACAAGTTGGGTTAGAACAACCTTTTCTAATTTTCTAAGTTTTTTTTTTATATGAATCGGAGATTAGAAACTGGACGGTAGTTCTTTAAATCGTTTTGGTCAAGTGTTGGTTTCTTCTGCAGTGGCTTTACGATGGCAGTTTTGAAAAATGATGGGAATTCCCATGATGTGAGAGAGAGAGAGAGAGAGAGAGAGAGAGAGAGAGAGAGAGAGAGAGAGAGAGAGAGAGAGAGAGAGATAGAGAGAGAGATATTAATTACATCAATTAGTGAAGTCAATATTGGATCTAAGCACTTAAGCAGCAGTGATGTCGGAATTGGATCAAGTTCACAAGACTTTGCTGCACTCTTCATCACGACTGTCCGTACTAAATCAATACAAACAGGTTCAAATGCTCCTAATGGTTGTCGCTGAAATTCTGCATCATAACTGTATGGTGACGAGTCAGTTGAAATTGTGCTATCAAGTGAATCTCTAATGGTTTGTACTTTGTCACGGAAGAAAGCTGCAAATTGGCCTGGAAGGTCTAGTGGAGAGAAGGTTGTTGGAAGTGGTGTACATTTGTTCCTTGACATTAGTTTGTTAGTTATCTCGAAGAGCTCTTTGCAGCTGGAACTCTCCATGATCTTAAAACTGTAGTGCGATAATTTGGCTAAATGGACTATGTTTGTGACGTTCTTCTTAGCGGCTTCATAGATTTGTTTATGAATAGTGAGTCTGGTGGAAAGCCAAAGCCTTTCTGCTTTTCGGCGATGTCTTTTAGCAGTGCGAAGCTGATCCCTAACACTGCTATACCATGGAGAACACTTTTTTATATTAATACTCTGCATTTGGTGGCTGGGGCATGTTTTTCAAGCAATGAACGCAGGCAGTTATCAAGTTGTTCCGCTGCTGGATGTAAGAAAGTTGTTAGGTTTTCTTGGATGTCATGCATGAATTTGGTTCTATTTATCATACGGAGGTTTCTCTTAGTAGCAAACAGAGGTGGAGGGTTAGGGACTGATACGTCGAGATGGCATACAATGCTGAGGTGTTCCGATGCAAGTTCGTGGGATACAAGGTTGGATTGCAGAATATTATCATCAGGTCTATAAAGAACCAGTCTAAAATGTGACCAAGTTTATGGGTGGGTTGGTTAACTGACTGTTTAAGATTGAAAACATGAATGGAATCAAGGAGTTTTGACGTGTATGGTTTTCCAGGACAGTCAAAGTGAAAGTTGAAATCTCCAAGAATAATTAGGTTACCACCTATCGAATTTCCATACTCCAGAAGATTTGGAAACTGCTCCAAAAAGAGTGATTCAGTCAGCTTGTTTTTTCTACTAAGAGGAGGACGGCAGAGACAGAAAAAATGGACTGACCTTTGTTCCAGTGTGATCGTTTTTTGGACTAGTTCAAACGATTTGTGGCAGAAATTGAAGGTTGTGTTGTACTTAAGGCATTTGATCATGGAATTCTTTTTAATTACATCAATTCCACCTCCGCGAGAGTTGTTGGGGAACGATTTGATGGAGTAAACGCTGGGTGTTAAATCCGCACACTTAGGTTCATTACCTGACGAAGTAACCATGTTTCTGTCAGGAAGAAGACGTCGATATTCTGGTCGTTGATAAAATTAACAATTTTTGTGCGCTTTTCCGGTGATCCTACTGATTGAGTGTTGAATAATGCAATACGTAGTGGTATCCCTGAGATAGTTGTCACAACGGTTGACGATTTAAGAGGAATTTGAACCAGGTTATTAAAATTAACCGCAGAATTTTTAAATTGTTTCTCAGTTACGGGCGAAAGGGAGATAACTGGAATTATTCTTCCTGTTCTACGCCGGCCAGCTTTAAAAACACGTTTCTTTTTCGCTTCCGTTTACATTTAAGAAATAATGAATGTATCCCCAGTTCGTTCAGTCTTGAGCATAATGTAGTAACTAGAACCAAGGTGTGGTCATTTAATCCAATTAATGAGGGTCCATCCTATTGTAAGCGGTCACGTGACGGCGGTTTATTCAAAAACAAATGACGTCTTAACAGTGGAACAAAACAGCTGAGACAAATTCTAATTGTTCTCATTTCCAAAACATAGACATGAATTAACACATACGAACGGAACAGCCAATGCATGATGCAACACAATAATGTAGACGAAGATAGACAACAAGCACAAATATCATAAATATAGCACAAGATCGGAAGAGCCTTTCTCGAGCAGTTAAGCGATGGCGGCCATCTTTCACAAACATATACCTCAAGAACCATGGTTGCGACACATGATGATGATGATAATAATAATAATAATAATAATAATAATAATAATAATAATAATAATAATAATAAAAAAAAAATAATAATGAGGATTTTGTATAGCGCCTAATCTTTAGAAGCTCTAAGCGCTTTACAACATCTATAACGATATGACTACACTACAGAAAAACAAATAACACTAACCATGACATTGGAAAACATAAAAACATGCTGAAAATATTTAAGATACAAAACATTATTAGGTCTCTTATAAGACACTTTATGGTATGACTTCACCAATACATATTAAATTACATATTTAATATTACATATTAAAGTAAACGCGGAACAACATGATAGCAGTAACGGTGTCCGTTTGTGAGTGACATAGTTACAAAAGAGAAACTGATTCAATAAATGTATTACTTACAAAGACTGTAAAACAATCAGTGACATCGTGACCGATAATGTTATGGAGAAGAAAATTAAAACAGAAGACAACCTGTTCAAAGTAAATGAAGAATAATTATTATGAGGATATGGTCGTATTGTCAAGTGTGCTGATGTGGTATGGCACTTTATATTTAAAATGACGCATGACAATCACGAAGTGCATGTCAGGAAACAATGCTGACTTGGCACCGAACGACATTGTAGAAACAATTTGATGATCGAATCAATTCAAGGTATGATGATCAAGAAATAAATAAACATCGATATATATATTGATGTTAATGAATGTTAATGTTAATGAATGTTAATGCTAATGAATGTTAATGAATGTTAATGTTAATGAATGTTAATGGTTCCATGACCTACTTTAATAACATGTCCTTTAGGAAATATTTACGAATTTCTAATCCTTCATGCTGTTTGCTTTAAAACTGATACAAAAGGCAATGATCAAACCCACTAATACTATACTAATACAAATGAGCCAATAAAATAGGAGAGAGCAATTTATCCAGCTGCTTGCAAATGTTGGCATATTGTCACTGCCAATAATTGAAGAAACTTATGTTGCTGTGTTTTCACATATCTGGAACAAATATGGGTATTCAGTTTTATAATTTACGGACAAATTACTATGTGCTTCTATTTCCACCATTAGAACTTTTACCACTACTACGACACGTTAAAGTACACCGCACTTAAGGGACGGTCTTAACATGGTTGTCTCTGGTGTAACATAATGTTTCGAAACAATAAACAACAAAACTTACAATTATAATAATTGCTTATTAATGCATGAAATAATTATTGTAACTAATCACGAAGATAAAATAATGAAACAAATTGTAAACGTGACAGGTTAGGTTTTATCAGAATACAATACTCTTCTTTCTATGGAATATTGGATCAACATTGATGATACAAAGTAACTAACATTACTTTGTTAGCATTGATTTGTCATCGTTATGGCTTGTCGGTAAGAACAATAACATTACAATAGTTGCAATTAATTGTGAACTTGTTACAGTCGTTACAAATGACTTCATACGGTATTTTGAACGGAAAATCAGTTAATACTAGAATAAAGCGGAAAGACGCTATTAAAAAAGAAAATCTCATAGTTTAGAAGAAGTTTAATTGTATACTGCTAACAATGCGCTTAGACATTCTTTTTGAACGTTATGCTTCTTGCATCTCCGCGGGGAGGTGTGCTTCCGTTATTTTCCCCTCTGTAAGCAACAACAGCAACGCATCAATAACGACAAAAAGAAAAAATCCACAGTGAAAAAAACAAGACAGAGCAACAACAATAAAGCGCGTGTTTTTATGCATATACAATAATACTTTATATGTTTCATGATGAATGTAATATTTGTCACTTCGTTTCCTGAAAACGTTTCAGTTTGGTTATAAATAACTGTACATCTCAAGTTGTTTTTCAATTATACATTTATAAAACTCTTTTTATAAATGTGCACCTTTGTCTGTTCTGAATTAATGAAGTATTAATCTCCATCAGAAACACTTGAATCTCAATCCCACTCCTTTAAATCTCAATCTTACACACTTGAATCTCAATATCACACACTTGAATCTCAATCCCACACACTGGAATCTCAATCCCACTCCTTTAAATCTCAATCCCACGCACTTGAATCTCAATCTCACACACTTGAATCTCAATCCAACACACTGGAATCTCAATCCCACTCCTTTAAATCTCAATCTCACAAACTTGAATCTCAATCTCACACACTTGAATCTCAATCCCACACACTGGAATCTCAATCCCACTCCTTTAAATCTCAATCTCACACACTTGAATCTCATTCTCACACACTTGAATCTCAATCCCACACACTGGAATCTCAATCCCACTCCTTTAAATCTCAATCTCACACACTTGAATCTCAATCCCACACACTGAAATCTCAATCCCACGCACTTGAATCTCAATCCCACACACTGGAATCTCAATCCCACACACACCTGAATCTAAATAACTGTTCGTTCGTCATTGTACCTAACAAATTGGAGTGGGGTGGGGGTGATTTACATTAAGTTCGTTTGGTTGTAAAGTCATCTGAATAATAAAACACGATGTTTTGCTTATGACACTGCAATTAATTTCTGTCTCAGCATGATACATTACGAATCTATATCAGTCTCATTGTTTTGGGTTTTTCATAAATCAACTAGCATAACTCTGACACCTCAAAGCCTATTAAATTGATTTTGTTATTATGATCTTTTTGTTTCTCCGAGTGTCATGGTCATCACCAATATTTTTTCAATGGTGGATCTTTCTGTCCTTGAAACATTTATTCCACCAACACATATGTCAAATGGTACTCTTTTCTTGAAATTTTCATCTGTTCTCCAAAATATTCCACCTTGCAACAATTGGAAAAGGATGCATTAAGTACAATGTAAGATTTCAGCTATCCTTGTTGATAAAAAATGACTTTTTTTGTTCCTTTATCAGTGTTAAACAAAACTAAATGTAGAACGTTAGATTTCAACATAAAATGGGATATTTCTCATTGTCTTTAAATATAATAATAAAGTTGACAGAGATAGTTTCGTAACTTTATATTCATTTAACTTTCTTTTTCTGCAAGATGTCTCATTCTTTTATCTGTAATGAACTTCCATGGAGCAGCCTTGTTGTCTTTGAAATAGACATGTAATTGCATATTGGAATCTTGAAATCCATTTCTCAAATGCAAGCAGTAGCAAAGTCGTCTGATATTTCGAAATATTTTCTATCCATTAAATCTGTTCCTAAGTTGCCAATTTAAAGTCTTTAATTGCATGTATTGGCTTATATCCTTAAAGATTGTTAGGATCTAGATATGTAAGGAACTAAATACTAGTTTGTAAGTTGGCTCAATGCTTCGTAAAAAACTCAAATACAATCAAATCTTATTTAGAGTCTTGTTTTTTTTGTATTAAATACACAAAAAATATCCTCATTGAATTTGTCTGATTGTTATACAGCACTAATTTTGAAATCTGAATATATATATATATATATATATATATATATATATATATATATATATATATATATATATATATATATATATATATATATATATATATATATAATATTATTCGACATTTGTGAGATTCGAATCTGCACCTTTCATGCACTCATCCCTAAACAAGGACTGAACAAAGTAACAGTTATGAGCTTTCGTGCGTAGCAGACACGTTTCCATGCGGACCCAGTAATTCAATGGGGTTGGTGCGTACATGCAAGGCAATTCGTGCCGTAATCAGCGCACACAGGTTTTGCTCTCAGTGTAGATGAAATTAAATTAAAAAAATAAAATCTACTCTGTTTAATGACCTTTTTTAATATATAATTTCACTCTATGTTGCCAGACATCCTCGTGTTGAATCACTTTCCACGTTCTGATTATATATATATATATATATATATATATATATATATATATATATATATATATATATATATATATATATATATATATATATATATATATATATATATATATATATATATATATATATATATATATGGTTACGCTTGCAGGAGTAAAAAATAAAATTAAATTATTTTTACAGATATGTTTTAGGTTATATTCTCTGTGATGTCATCAATGTTTACAACGAATATATGAATAATCATAAGACCCCAAAGTCAGCACGTGGAGATTGACTAGTAAAAGAATACGAGTTACACGTGGAAGTATGCTGGTTGAATAATAATTAAATTAAGGGACTGAAATGAGGAAGCAATTGTGACGAATACTCATATAGTTTTACACTGAAAAAGTTAGCGTTGTAATGGTCTGTATAAACAAGTTTTCCTTCTGAAAATATTAGCGTTGTAATGGTCTGTATAAACAAGCATTTTTTCTGAAAATATTAGCGTTGTAATGGTCTGTATAAACAAGTATTCCTTCTGAAAACGTTCCCTCCTGTACAATGAATATTGAATACGAGAAACAGTTTCCTTACGTGCATATATGTCATTTTCCTTCTCTTGTTTTGCTATTCTTTTCCGTACGCTTATAAATGTACTAATCGAGTTTTTTTTTCCTAGCCTCCAGAAGCTTGATCTTTGTAGACGAGCTGCTTGCAAATGCTAAACACTCCGTACATGTATTTTACGTTTCTTATTCCATTGAGATATAAGTTTCTAAAGTTCTGAACCAGAAAATATATTTATTTATATATTTATCAATGATGAAATTCTGTTTACCTGGTAATGAGTTATTATGGGTCCAGTTTATTTACGACAAGTAAGTACATTTTCATATTAAAGATAAGGGAATTCAAAGTTAATTAAAATTGACCTGTGCAAACTGATTAATTAGCAATATGGGTTGGTACACTTTTACCTAGATTTAAAAATATTCAATTAATCATTAACTAAGGAGCTGAAAGGTTGGGTGAGTGCATTATATTTGTGTACGATACTAGTGGTTATAACGTCCGCATTGGATTCGGCCGATCGTTGGTTCGATCCCCGGCTGAGTCATACCAAATATTTAAAAAGGTACTAACAGCTACATGTCTACGGCACAATGCCTCAGTGCAGGACATTACTATAAATTGCCACATTGCAGACATCTTAGCGATATGACTGAAAAATTGTTAAAGCTACGTTAAAAATCCGAATCATACACACACACAAATCATACACGATACATCACATACACCTGTGAAATACTATTTCGCCCCAAAGCTATTAAATAACAATAAAAGTCACTGGAAATAATTATCAGTATGATTTGTTCTCAAACCAATTTATTCCTGTAATTTTCAGGTCAATCTTATGTAAATGTGATCTCTTGATCAAAACAACATGAAGTCCATTTAAAGGTTCAATTAAAATGATTAAAACCAGTTCGGACATGTCATCCCCATTACAAAACATCCCTTATTCTCCTGTATCACCATTCTACAAATGCATGTCAATAATTATCATTACGTCTTCTCTCGTCGCTTCAAAGTATTTAAAGTAAACCATTTACACTGAACGCAATCGCAGGCAAGTAATAAATGTAAACTTGTTTGATTATATCTGGCATCCACACGTATCGATGCAGGGAACCAACGCAGAGCCAACTATTTTTTTGCGTTAGACATCTAACAAATGTCAAATGATTTTTCACAATTGTAATTAATTCCGTCAATCACATGATATTTGATACTGACGGCGACATTTCTATATTTGCCGAACGGTGTAAATTAGATTAATATGTAATTAACGCACAGAATAACAAAACATTTGTGATCCTTCATTCATTTGATACCGGATATGTCACTATTGTTTATTTATTATTATTTATCACTTAAGCATTGAATTTGACATGGAAATAATGGCTGTTTTGATATTTGATAACATAGTTAACAAGAAATTTCATGAACAACACTATTTATATATTGTCTCTTCGCTTATTACTGATGCCTGCCCCTGCGATCCGGTCCCACCAAGTTATTTCTCCCAAATTGGCTTAGGAGAGAGACTAAAATTATAAATTAATTAATTATAAATTAGTATAATAAATGGGTTGCCGTCATATCTTTTCTATACAAGGCACTTAACCACATCTTATATCGTCATCAATCGTCGCAGTCACAATTGTCGACCTCATTATCAGCATTATATTTAATAATAATAATAATAATAATAATAATAATATTAATAATAATAATATTAATAATAATAATAATAATAATAATAATATTAATAATAATAATAATAATAATAATAATAATAATAATATTATTAATAATAATAATAATAATAATAATAATATTAATAATAATAATAATAATAATAATAATAATAATAATAATAATAATGGCATGGACGACTATTATTATTATTATTATTATTATTATTATTATTATTATTATTATTGTCCTCGTTGTCATCATTAGCTGTTATAACCAGTGTCACCTTAGTGATCCTCATAATTATCATCATCATCATCACTATAGTCGTCCATGCCAAATCGTTTATTCTCTCTCTCTCTCTCTCTCTCTCTCTCTCTCTCTCTCTCTCTCTCTCTCTCTCTCTCTCTCACACACACACACACATCACTATCTACAATCCAACCCAAATATTTTTTTTAACCATTATTATTATTATTATTATTATTATTATTATTATTATTATTATTATTATTATTATTATTATTATTCACTGCATTCTCATTCGTAAATCGAAAGAAGGAGCTTTCAAATATTTTGAACTGCAATGAATTCTATACAATTATTGTGATAAGTTTTTCAACATTTGTTTTAGCTTATGACGTTTAACGTTTCATTCAATACAGTTGACAACATGCTAGAGTGTGTCTAAAATATTCGTTATGAGAATGGTTGAATTCATTTTACTGCTGGACGGTTTTCATTCAAATAGTTTGAAAAAAGTTTTAAAACACATTATTTGTTTAAATCCCTTTTTCATAAAATCAAGATATTTTGCACGTGTAAGACACTTCCTACACAGTTTACTGTGATAATTGATTGTGTTCTCGCAAAATAATACATACCAACTACAAGTTGAATTCAAAATTATGTGTTTTTTTATAATAAAAAGACATAATTTACACGTATTCTGGTTACAAGCCGGTTCTGGACAGTTTTTTGTTAAGTCCATCATACTGGCTAATTTATATAGTCATTGTCCTATTGAATGTGTTATGACGTACACACATTTCTTTTGTTGTTGTTGTTGTTGTTGTTGTTGTTATTGTTGTGTACTTTGTTTTCTACAGATCGTGATTGCGAGAAATCAATTACAATGTCAAGTCTTGGGGCCCTAGATCAAGGGTCCGCAAGGATATTTTCCATTATTCCGTGGGTCAGTCTGACTCTATATATACAGAAGAAATATACTTAGCCCATGACTGTGTTGCCCAGAGTTGGGCGCTGCCATTGTTGTTTTCCCCCTGCATTTAAAAATTAATTCTGACAAATTCTTTGTTTTGTATGAACTTTACCACGTTTAGGTAATTATTTGCTTTTTGTACATAAGTGTTAGTCCCATCGTAATCATTTAAAAAGTAACACTTGTATTCAACAAAATTAAACGTTTGAGTTTACCCCTAGTGGAAGTTGATTAAAAAAATACTTATGATACTCAATATTAACTTTCGTTTTTTTTGGCATAATTATTCTTCTGTGAAAATACTATTTAAAATTCAAATCAATAATGTCCTCTTCGATCTGGGGAGTACAATTAGTCGACTAACATAAGTTCTTATAACTGAAACATTTGAAAGATGCCAAATCAGCAGTGCGTAACCTTTCTTGTACGGCGATCCATATTTGTTTTGTGGTCATATCCTCGCCACCTATTAAAATATTAAATAAAGCTAGTTGTCTGGGAAATGTCAAATTAGTACGGTTGATCTTGGCAATCCACCCAGAACAGCATGGCAACCCATTTTGGCTTGCGACGTATGGGTTAAGAACCACTGTGCTAAATGATTACATTACCTAACGTATTCACAAACATTTATTTAATATACGAAACAGTACATGCGGTAGAGAGACGACATACGAGAAACAAGCAGGCAAGTAAATATGGATTTTATATATTTTTCTTAAATCGACCCATAAACAGATATTCACAAGTCAGGTACCCTCTGGCTATCAATCTACTCCTTTGTTTTTTTTTTGTTTCAAAATCTGGTTTAGTGTTAATAAAAAGTGTTAATAAAATGTCTTTCCTTTTGTCATAAAGCAAGGGTTAGCAATTTCAGTTATAATCTTCCAAAAATGGTAGAACATTACCATAATCTGGTCAAACGTACTTGTCCTATATCTGTTACGATATCAAGTATAGTGGTAAGTGTATTCGTCCTTTTTCAATGTGCATTGTCAAGTAGCACATAGTATAGTGACAAAGTGCATTGGTTCTGTTATGAATGTACCCTATGCAGTAGCACATGGTCTAATGATAACGTGAGCTGGTCCAATATCAATGTAGGGTATAACTGACGCAAAGGACAGTGATAAAGTGTACTGGTCCTGTAATCAATGTACAGAATCAAGAAACACACATTCTAGTCATAACTTGTACTGGTTCTTTACCAATGTACACCATAAACTAATACATTGTGTAGTGACAACGCTTATTGGTCATGTTATCAATGTATAGTATCAAGTAACACAGTATGGTGATAAAGTGTATCGGTCTTAAATCAATTTCAGTATCAAGGAAAATACATTATAATAATGACGTGTGCTGGTCTTTTACCAACGTACAGTATCAAGTGTAACAACTATTTTATAGGTTAAAAAGTCCAAACCTTACACAAATACAAAGTCGTTGGGTTTGAATGATGAGAATATAATCAAGCAGGCTTTTATTCCTTCCAAGCAGGGATCGAACCCATGCCGCGAGTCACAATATCTACCCAATAACTCTCAGAGCTAAAACACTCACGGCCATACGATATTACTTCCTTCCCGCTAGAAAAGATTGAAGGTAAGGACTCAGTGTGAACGAAATTTGACACTACCAGACATGCACAAACACACCAGAATTTTGTTTAGAAATGCAAATTATATATACGAAATGACAATTATAAATTGACAACTTACTAACTTAGGAGTGCTTATCACTGGATCTTACATTATGTTTGTATACACAATTATACGAAAGAAATGAATATAGAGTGACACCGAAATACTCAATAAAGTTATATAGTTAAAATATTTTGTTGTGTTTTTTTTCCAAGCAGCAATCCAGTCTGTGAAGCGTGTAAAGGCATATCTCGTCTAGTTCTCGTGCAACTGTACCCTACACAGTAGTATACATGACATATATTCTGGATCACTGAATAAATTCATTACTATTCTTTAGCTTTCCTTTTCCTATTGACATCATTCTATGTTCAAGACAATAGAGGTGAAATTTATGACACATCGACCATAGTACCGACCAATTTAAAAATGCAAGAAAAGTATCTACACCATGGTCTTGCCCAATAGGTCCAAGTGACCATGTCAATAGTATTAACCAAAATGTTGTCTCAAATCACATCGCGTGGAAAGTAGGACCAATGCAGTTATGTGTGTTTAAAAATGGCATTGATTTGTTTTTAAAGCCATATGTATTCTTTGTTTTGTATACTTTAGTTTATCAGTAATTAAAAGCTCACCAGTTTTAACTCATGAGTAATTCTCTATTCTTGTAATGAAGGATATTAATAAGACCGTAATGGCCACAGTGGAACAAGTGATATTCTAACGGGGACAGAACTAGAACCGGGTCCAGTTCTTAAGATAGCAAAGGGACCAAATGATATTTTAAAAAAAAGCCACAAGAGCAGATCCTGACGACAGTACCCGCTTGCCGGAGCTGGTGGCTGATGCTAAAGAAAAACATCTTCGAAGAATTTGAAGTGCGAGCCATTAAAGAATTACTTCCATTTCCCATATGAGAGTGGCTGTGTATGCACGGAAACAAAATTTGATGAGGTGGCAAGTGGATCAAAACATTCTTTCCCTGACGTTCTTAAAATACTCCACTAATTGGAAATATTTATTGAGAAAATACCATCAAAGGACATAAAAATGCTTGGGTCAAGTGGGTAAACAAGGAATTCACTGGGTCTAAAAGGGCCTCCGGCAGGGTGTTTGAGTTTTATAATAAAGTTCTTGCTTCGGAATAGGTAATGATACAACTCAAAGGATGTGGTCTCTTACGCGCACCATGCGAATATTGGCTAGACTCTAAAACTGAGACAGAAGAATATTTGGATCAACCTGTATTTAATCCTGAAACAGAGGCAGAAGCAGCCGCATTTGAACCAAAGCATAAGCCTCCGCACACAAAAAATAAAGTGTTTCTTGTACATTGGAAAGGCAATCAGAATGTACAGACGAACAAGGAAAAAGTTTTTAGTACAACAACCGTTCCCAAAAATTGTATCCACAAAGAAAGAAGAATGAAGGGTGAATGCCTTGGTGGGTTTTGTGACTACATGTATAAAGACCTTGTTGATCGATTGGAATCACGCATGGGATCACTTTGTGCGGGAAACAACGCACCCGAAATCTTCAATGAAGTCGCATTAAGATAAATTTCGCGCGTTGATAGATGAATATGTTGAAGATATTAATGATGTATTTATATGCATTGTTTTAGTCAAGTTTACAAGTTTGGCTTTTAAATTGTGTTTGAAGATTTTCTTTCTTCATTGTCACTGTTATAAGTCATTTCTTCCTTGACATCGTAAATCTATATTACAATGATAAAGCATCCATATGTAATTAAAAATGTTTTCTTTAAAAAATTTTTTTTATCAATAATGTAATAGACGATCTTTCTTTTTAGCATTTCAAATATCCTATCGGGACCACACAATCTATTTCCTGCAAAAGCATCAGTAATTTTCCGTATCTGATGTAAATTTGATATTGTAAAATATGTTTCTTTGCCTTTCTGTGGTAATAAAACTTCTCATTCGTGTAACGTAAATCAAAAATGTTAACATTTAAAGCAACCTATTATGTTGTTATTCCTGTAACTACTATAATAACACATGCAACATCCAACCCCTTAATGACGTCGTTATGCTACACTGTATGCAATGTAAACCAAACTCGTACGCCATTTTGTACTTGCAATGTTCAGTCAAAACCATTGTTAATTACTTTCGTTTTTATTAACCGGAGACGGATGTCATTGTTGTTACTTGCGTAGATAAAGGTAGCTTTTGGATACATTGGTAGAGTATTTTATTTTTTTTAAGTTTTAGTTTTAGTTTTTTATATGTACGAAAGAGACAATCTTTGTCTTTGTTTTGAAATGTAGGAATTACAGAAGGATTGTTTTTAGCTGCACTCTCATTGTTCATTTTTGTTCTACAAAATTCTCGCTTTGCTCACAAACTTTATGTAACGTCATTGGTCCTCGATTTTAGCAAAGAAATATGCGTATCATCCTTGGGTACACTGCAACTTGTTTATTGTTATCCGTGTACTTCATTAGTTTGTCTGTTTTATCGCTTACGCTCTCAAATAATCATTTGAAAGCAGTTGTTTCTATCGAGCAAATCAAGAAACTGTTTCATCGAGTGTGTGAAAGTACTTGAGATTTTCACCTAATAGATGTAATGTATCCATAAATGACTCGTAACCATCAACTAGTCTGTCTTATTTTACGCGTAAACGTGTTGGCTAACTAAACAATATGACTTAGTGAACTACCGTAAGTGTTTAAAAAATCCAACACAAAACTTAGTTGTCAGCCATTTATGTTCTGCTGTGTTTTGTGTACATTTGCACAGAAACTCTTAAGTAGTATGATAATTGCATGTTTTAAAGCAAATCTTAGAAAACATATTCGAAACAAATTGTGTTAATAGCTGGCTTCAAACATGTTTTTCTGTTAAATGAAGTTATTGAATCAAAACAATTAAATTCAAATTCAGTTAATTATCAACATTATTTCTCTTGGAAAATATACTAATTCACGGACTGGCATAGAGTAAATAGAAATAATCAACCATTTAAGCTGCGACTATTTTGATACCATGAACATCTTCCAAAACAAGAAATAGCTAACTATTAATGACATATTTAATGCACTAATTCAATGCATACACTTTGATACAGCATTGAACATGATTCGTCTTTTTACTTTAACTAACAATGGTAAAATGAATATATAAATCACCTTATCCTTTGAGCCGTTTTGATTTATTTAATCCACAACGACATGGAAAATATTATCACTCAAAATGATGAAAATTAGTCTCTTTTAAAATCGCTAGAGTATTTTAATTGTCGGCATTTTTAATGATGAGTTTTATTGTTATTAATATAAATATATTCAATCCAAAGAAATTATTGAACTATGTTTAAATAGATTTAATTTATCAACATACGTTCCTATTTTTACAGTCTCTGTAACAACAACGTTATTTAATGAATACAAAATAAATTAATAAGCATGATGTATGATATTAATAAGTCGAAATTTCATTATCATTTAAAGATGGAAAAGTAATGTTTCTCATATTTCATATCCATTATTTGACAAATTGTTGTACGTTGCTTTTCAGCTATCTTTGTCACGTGGGCATTGATGTCGATATTCATTCCTAGATGAAATGTATGGTGAATTTTGTAATTCATGTTGGTACTCATGTCGGGTTGCATTACCGTGTCATATGGTAATGTAAATTTTTCATAGCCACCAACAGCATAGTTTAGTGTAGCCTTTGATTCTGAACCATATTAATACATTTGTATTGTACTGCCTTCATCTGAAGCCTTATTCGCCCAAAATTAAGTTTCCGACATATTAGTGTCTTGAATAGTGAAAGAAACTGCGTGATATATTATCTATTTTTCACCTGAGTACCTATGACATATATCGATTAAGAATTGATGCTTTGTTTTAGTATGTTTATTTCTTCTATTGTTATTCCGTTGATGTATTGTCGAAGCAAATACACCCATCATATGTTTTCATCAGCACTTGCTGTTTGGGAAGACTTTGCAGTCAACAAAATATTATTAACTTATTGAGCTGGAATGTGGTGTAGCAGTCAATTGTTAAAGTTCTGTAATTACAATGACGTTTAAATGCATCGTTTGCATTACCCAAATCCCTGATGTAGAGTTTTGTGTTCTTAGAAATAACTATCAATCAAGTATTTCCCCATTTATATATTAAACAAATCAGATTGAGAAGTACCATTAACGTTATCACAGATAATAGTCCATCTTCGCTATCCAAGGGTTTCGATGTGTTTAGCCAATTTTCACCTTGGCAGATCGTTAAAATATGGATTTGATTCCCGTCTGTGAATTGTATTCAATGTGTTTGCAAGCCACCGCATTCAATCAAAATCAAACGGTTCAAATTTGAAATATGTTCCTACAAGATCAGGACAAGTGGAACACATAACTGGAATGGACTCGTACAGAAGCCATTTTCCACTGCTGGTCCATGTTTTTACAAAGCATTCTTTCTCTCAAATACAATTGTAATGACTTCGCTCTGGTATATATTCATACTTTCGATCTTAAACTTACAAAGTATCCTTTTGAAGTTAATTGCTTCCATCATTTTTGGTCGACGTACAATGTAGCGTGCGGTTACACGCTATTGGCTAGTTGACATTACGTACAAAAGGAAACAACTCATGAAAACCAATAGATGTCGCTACAAAGATCTTAATTAGATTAACCGTACTTCAAGGTATAGATATGTGTAAAACATCGGAATCTTGGCTGAGGAGAATGACTATAGTAAAGTCTTTTAGATTTAAGTTGTTGATTGTTCGATTAAAATCTGGATCATTTGGTATTCAAACAAGAGACTAGTTTGCTATCTAAATGTAATTTCAAATTATATATTAATTTTAACAACTCAGGTATGCAATTTTGTCGACTTCTCCCGTTTGGCTCTTTTCAATGCCAAAATATATTTTACCCTTAATAGCTGATACACATACTCCCCAGTCGTATTTAAAGGGATTTAGGCAACATTTCAAATCACACTGAATAAACATTCTCAAGTCTCAAATGTTTAATTGTCAAAGATGTTCATATGTTTGTAGAAAAATAAATGTTTCATATGAAATATAGTCGTTAATGAAGATATATTAGCCACTTAAAAATATTAAATAGATTACAGCATGTGTGTACTTCCTAACCAAGACATTTACCATACAGTCTGTCGAGGCTGTTTCAGCGTTGCGTCATTGGTATTGTAAACAAAAGAAAAACATTGTACACATACTGTTACGGCGACCATGTTTCATAGTTACTTTGTTACGTTCAGTTTCATTAAGCTCAAATTATTTTTCTCTCACTCCAGTTTTGCTCATATTTTGTCCCTTACGCATGAAAGGGGATAGCAAAAATGATTTAGATGAAGATGTGCTTCATGTTTAATTCATTAAGATAACATGTATTTTTTCCTCTCACTAGTTTCTTATATCGTTAATAATTAACCAGTGGAAACAACTCATCACTGATCTAGATTATAGTCGCAAGGGTAACAAGTTCATATACCAGCAGTAAGTATATATATATATATATATATATATATATATATATATATATATATATATATATATATATATATATATATATATATATATATATATATATATATATATATATATATATATATATATATATATATGACGATTAATCATATCTAATTGAATTAACTATAAGTATTGTTCACATATGTAATAAATACAAAATGGAAATGTTAAAACGGAAAGCCCCTAAACTAAGACCCGCTTGTCGACGTATTATTTATATTATGCCGTAGAATATTATGAATATTTAGGTGTATTATAACCAAGAAAACGTTTTAACAAACTACAATGGCCTAAAGGAGCACAGACTGACTAATTGTTGTAAGTTTATCTATTAGTTTCCAGAACAAAGAAATTATCAGGACATTTGCAAATGCTTCTCAGGTATCACGCTCCAGGACTTATCTGCGTCTGGTTGAATTTGGGTTATACTGCCATGTAAAATTGGTATAATTACACAGATTTATTATAGGATTACAATAAGACCCTCCCTGCCCCATAACACTCAAAAATAAATACATTGATTAGAACAATGAGTAAAGAAAACATCAGGTGAAAAAAATTAAAAAATAATGCACAGCATAAACCAAACATAACAAATAATATAAAGACAGACTTAAACGAGCGCGCGCGCGCGCGAGCGCGCGCGTGTGTGTGTGTGTGTGTGACCCTAGAAATGTTCAAAATAGCGATAATATATTTTGGCCTGAATTAACGGAAAACAATGTGTAAGTAGTAGTACGAGTCAAAATTACAGATAAATTAGGTATAAAAACTAATCTGAAATTTGTCCCAGCTGAAATTGATCTATACACTTTCTGTATACACGCCAATGATAAATACAAGTATAGAAAAGAAAGAAACAGAAAAAGGCCAACTGTGAAATCCAAACGCACTGTGTGTAATCTGTATTGAGTACATGACACAACCGATTTCTAGATGCGAAACAAAACCACTTTGGCCAAGTGTATTTAAAAAGGATTTCTTTGTTTAATTATAATGTTCGATATAGGGCGTCGTTCTTTGTTTACAATCGATTCAAAAGAAATAAAACTGACATTAAACTACGTTGATTGCCTCTTGTCATAATGCGAAAGCTCTGAGATGATTGTCCACTTTATTTACCTTATCTTGTATAGTATTGTCAACACATCGGCCTTACCTCCAAATACAAAAAGTAAATGAAATGTTCGGCAACTTTCATTTAAACATTAACAATCTGAGTTCCGGCAAGGAAGTCAAACAATGTATTGTCGAGTTGATTTTAATGCAGTCATTTTAAATCTGTCGGATGGACTAGTCCATTGCGAGTTTTATTTGATATGGGCAAAAGTAAAAGTCCACGCTCGCTGGTCCTTGGTACTGTAACCATAAATTTAATTTCATATTAGAGCAGGTCATATTAAACAATACTGAGAATGATTTATACACGATCTCAATTATTTCTATCCCAGTGTTATAAAAGTTTAACTTGTACGGACTTGTCACTCTGTTTACTTCAATAAATATGGTAGGTTTACACACGAGGCAGTTGAAAACAGCAAAATCAAATTTGTAAATTATTAATCATTTTGATAGCATTTCCTTTATGCATCAATGACATCATGCATATCTGAATTTTAAATTTAAAACATATTCAGCCATTTTAACATGAATGCATACCAAAACTTTGCACCTATTAAATTGATAACACTACTACTACTACTACTACTACTACTACTACTACTACTAATAATAATAATAATAACGAGGACTTTGTATAGCGCCTAATCTTTCGAAGCTCTAAGCGCTTTAAACCATCAATAATGATATGAATACACTACAGAACAATAAATGACAAAAACAATGAAATTGGAAAACATAAAAACATACTGAAAACATATAAGATACAAAACATGATTAGGTCGCTAAATTTGTCCTTGCAGTCGAAAAAAGGGACCACTGTGTCTTTGTGTCTAATTTCAATGGGCAATTCTTGCCATGTCGCCGGGCCCTGGTGTGCAAACGAACGTTGTCCATTTGACTTTGTTTTCACCTTGGGAACAATGAGTATACGATTATCAGAAGAAGAGCGTAAGGATCTAGCTGGTGTATACACATGGGTGAGGCTGGATAGGTATGTTGGACTGGAGTCTGTCATTGAAACATAGCACAGAGAACAAATTTTGTGTTTGATTCTGTATTGAATCGATAGCAAGTGTAGGGTACAGAGCAGTCGTGAGGTGTGCTCTGATCGAGGTACTCTAAAGATGATCCGTGCAGCTGTGTTTTGAACTTTTTGACGTTTCTGGAGTAAATATTGTGAGGAAACAGACAGAATTGAGTTACAATAGTCCAGTCTTGAAAGTACTAATGAACACACAAGTGATTTAGTGGCATCAACTGTAAGATATTTACGAATGGAACTGATGCGTCTCAATTCAAGATATGCAGCCTTGCATATGTTCATGATATGCTGGTGCAATGTGAGAGTATTGTCTAGAGTAACGCCTAGGTTCCGTGCTGACTGAGAATTTAATGTTGATGTTGCTGATATTTATTGTCTGAGGTAAAGGATGTGAATGAGAAAGTCTTTGTGTTGTGATCAGAATAGCCTCAGTGTTATCATCATTCATCTGCAGCTTGTTACATGTCATCCATGATTTCACATCGGAAATGTACTTCTCTACTATAATAATAATAATAATAATAATAATAATAATAATAATAATAATAATAACAATATTATTATTATTATTATTATTATTAGTAGTAGTAGTAGTAGTAGTAGTAGTAGTAATAGTAGTAGTAGTAGTAGTAGTAGTATATACCGTTATACTCGCTTATAAGTCAGGTCACACTGCGAATAACTAAGACCATTCTCTGCTGTCACACAATAATGTGGCAGATCAGGGTCAATGTGTTTGGTTACCGCTCACTATGGACAAAGACCATAGACCCACATCCACTGGCGCATTATACTTAGACGGACATTGGTCTATTCAGTTTGCTGTTGGACCCGATTTAGAAATGAATATATATGGTAGAAACAATCATCACAAACATGATGAAATCGACATTTCCTATTTTAAGCACGTGTGATGCAACGTTCAAACTGAAACACAAGACAGTCTATAAGACACACCATGAAAACCTTAGTCGCGTTCGTATGCAGTGCTTTACTGTCTTCTCATCATAAGATATGATGGATAACACAAAACTTGTTTAAAAACAACATAATAAGCGTAATTGGATAAATATATTCGACTCACTTGAAACAACAAATCCTGCAATTACGCAAGCTGAGTCCTATCGCAAGGAGAGAAAACACTACTGGAGCTGAAAACTAAATATGAATGCAGGTATGCAATGATACAATGCTACCAGTTTAATGTTACAATGCTACCAGTTTAATCATCAGACCAAGGTTCTCTTTTCTAGAGGGGTTTCTGCGCTGGCCTGCAAGGCTCTTCAATTCACCCATAACCGATTAGCTTATCAATTGCTCTTCTCTCCTCCGCCAAATCCAGTTTGAGGATTCTTCCGCCGGTTTTCCCACATTGGTAACGCAATGCATCAGGCTAGACCCTGTAACTCTCAAGACACGCCAAACACGTTTGTTTTACAAGGACACGGCTTACCATTACTGCATATAGATTAAATGGCTTCCACTCATTCTGGTGGAACACATTGGTGGGTGGCAGATATTTGGCTAATGACTTGTATTGGCAACCTCGGTTCTAGCTTTCTATGGCAATTTCAGTTCCAACAAAAACATCTGTTTGGTACCTCCTGACCACTGTACAATATCAGATATAAAGTTGGTGTCGCAGATGTTCCTTGGGAGCTTCAGCTGACCGTTTACATTTGTCTGGAGCCCCCATTCCTGCGCTGTTGGCAATATTCATCTTGCTATAGTCTGTTGCCTCTGTGTCTCGCCACGTTTTACAATTCTAATGAAGTTGGTACCACTTTTCATTTGATGCTTCTTTCTTATGACTATATCCATACTGGATGCAATCTCAGCAAGCATTTGATTATGATACCAACGTTAAGGATCATAATAAAAATTCAGTAAAACAATATGTGCTCTAACTTTGCAAGGCTCCAGCAAAGTTCTTAGTTTGGGTCATTATTCCCTATGTCTTGAAGTTAGTTGTTGAAGGGAACACCTCATGCACTGAGCGTATGAAGAAATTATTCTTCTGCGCATCAGTTTCCTGAGATCGCCCGAAGACAGTTTCTAGAACTCATATCGTTTTAAGTTGTCAATCTTACGGCTCCCTTTGCCTTTCTTTTATGAAAGACTTACTTCTTTCTGTTTCATGGCACGATTCTCTTTGAAACTTTCTGATTGTCACATAACCATTCAGACTTCCCAACCCAGCCGTCTTGTTGCTACCGTGCCGACCATGTGTCTTTGTCTCAATTTGGATTGTGCATCTCCATTTGGCTTTGTTGCTCACCCCCCCCCCCCCCCCCCCCAATCCCCAACTTGCATTACTATCCGTACCTTCACTCACTGCGGCCTCTCTCATCTGTACTGTCTTTCAACATTATCGCCTACCCGATAGTGGTCACCCCAAGGCATCGACGCATTTTTCGAATCTAATGTATTCTCTCAGCTGCTTCTATTTTGATGCTAGCTTCTAATCTCTGGCATGCTTTTGTGAGTCTGAAACTGCGAATCGTAAGTTTAAGCTGCATATGTAGTGTTTTAACATTCGCCTGAACCTATTTGGTACCTGGTACTTCACAAGGACCAGAATCACTAACATGTCTGTCATATTGCCATATGTGATGGCGAGGTCTAACCACAACACTGTCAGATCCACGATGTCTTCCTTGTCATCCTAGATGAATTTGTTCGGAGTATTGCGTATTCGTGGCAACCAGGTGTACTGGAACTCCGCTTCCTCAGCTCAAATATCGATGTACATTTTATCCAGCATGTATTTCAAAGGTCGCTAGACAAGGATGATAAGAAGAATCTTCCCTTCCACTTTTGCAAAGGATATTGTCCTGAATTGCTCGATTCCTGATGAATTATCTTTCTTTGGGATAAAGCAATCCTCTGCAAGAAACCAACTCAACATGTACATCTCCGTATGGCCTTTAATAGTTCCCGAAATCTGATTGTTAGTTTATTGTCAAAGAATTAATACTTCTAAGTAATACTTCAAAGACAAAAATCGTATAGACTTTGCTTCTCAAGCTACTTGATATCTAAGAAACTTTGCCAAAATGAATTCTGTTAAAATAGACAGATGACAAAATGCTGGAAGAGAATGGTGTGAGACAGAAGAAATAAAGACGATGGTTTGAACATAACAAAAACATCAAACAAAGCAAAGAAAATAAGACATATACGAAAACGTTTTCTCTTGTTGTAAAACAGTCAAATATAAACGTTGTATGCTCTATATTTCATATTGGCATGCCCACTTTGTAAAACCTAATGCATTGGAAATTTTATCAACAAAATAAGAAAAACCGCAAGTCTTTGTAAGGTAGTACTATTTAAGTAAATCACATCTATTTATAGCAGTCAAATAAACAATACATCCTGGATATTACATACCTTATAATTTATAGTTTGATTTACAAAGTCTCGTTGTCCAGTATGAATGGCCTTGCAAAATATCTGAGAAACATAATACAATGAACTTGCTGATCTTCTATGGAAATAATATAGATGTATTCAAACGGCATTATAATATATAACATATTTGACTGCCAGATACGTTCACCAGTTAAAATGTTGTTTTAGAAGATTTCAAATTGTTAGCATGACACCGTATCCAATATCGTGACAGACTATTCAATCGTACATGGTTTGTTATATGATGAAAGAATTTCATGAAAACGATTGATGAAAATTGAACCAGGATACATTATGCACTGTACTGTGTCATTGATACATTTTCATAATAAAGCCGTACAATCCAATAATGGGTGAATGCAGACAAATAAAAAAGAAATTGTTTTGCACTTTCTTCCTATGGAACTATTTTAATATATATATATATATATATATATATATATATATATATATATATATATATATATATATATATATATATATATATATATATATATATATATATATATATATATATTAATGCACTTGCTCCTATGGAACTATTTTCTACATTTATAGATATATTAATGCACTTTCATAACATACTAAACAGAGCTTCAGCATTTATTATTTGGCTTAAATTATCATAGATAGGTAATAATCGAGATGCAAATTTTACTTAATTGGCCACAAAGTAAATAAAGTCCGAAGTACCTAATGTCAACTATGCGAGAGTTTTGGTCAAATCAAATATTCACTTCGATAAATATCAAACCAGTATAATTTAATTCGTATAATTCCTCCCATTTCCCTTCCTTCCTGTCATCAAATCAGCAAATTTTGTCAACAAATTAGTTCTTTTAGCAGTAAGTACTTTTATTTCATTTGCATCTTCACATGCTGCCAGAATATCTATCCCAATTTTAGCAAACCCATACACGCGGTTCATTGTTGATGCGGAACTATGCTCATTGATCAACCACCAGTTGCTAGCTATGACCTATCCGTACAGTCACGTGATGATTGTCACGGTGATGTTTGTTATGGAGGAATTGTAAAATATTTGTTGAACAGTGGTTGTGCTTTCTTTCTAAGCATATCAGTCTTTGAAAATGTGTCCTTTTTTAGCGAGATACATTGAATTTGATGTAGATAATCATGGCATTAAATATCAGCTGATTCAAAGACGCTGGCGAAGCAAACATGACATATTTTACAGAGGTAAAGTTGCTGGTAAAGCTCGCCTTTCTTTTGTTTTCTTGATAACAGAAGTAATTTTGGAGTTCAAGAAGGATTCTGGAGTTCCAGTGTACCAACGTTTTGTTCGCATCTTTTGGACCATGAACATAACGAAAACACGAACAAGAAATGTTGACATTATAACCTGATGATGGCAACAATTATGCTTCTAAGACATTTTATGTACTTGTCATCACACCTATGTTACATAAATATACTTTGATCAGTTGTACAGGTGTCATCACACACCCGCATAATTTCGCACCGATACGATGTTCGTTTATCATATCAACCCACACAGCTGCTTTACCATTTCTCAAACTTCTGGCATACAAACTAAAATTTAAAATTGCATGAATACAAATAATCTTACAGTAGTAAATTTATCCGCCCATTAGAAGGCAGAAAGAATATTTATTACCTCTGCTTAAATTATCATATATTTATTTTTAATATCACTTACACACTGGCGAAGCTATTTTCCACTAAATTGTGAATTACTCCTAAGGTATCAATTTTCTCGTCTCCCGTCTCGACCCCAGATAAGAAGTCTAATTTACAATGAAATGTATTTATTCCTTTATCAGAGTGTTTATCTCGCATACCACAACAATCCGCAGTCGATAGTTTTTCATGAATGTTCCAATGTCAGTTAATAAAACTTTTCTCCATGGTGTCGTCAAGGGTTAGGAATAATTTAGCGAAGTGAATATCATTCACTGTATTATCTATGCATTCATTTCCATGATACAAATCCCACCCAGTGATATTTGTCGCAACGCAAAATGCTTGCGGTATGAATAAATAGTGCATATGGAGAAGGCAAAAATAATTATGGATAATAAAGTGGGTTTGAAACGGACTTTATAGAGAACATTAGGAGATTGACGGAAGCACTACGTTTATGCCAGAAGCATGTTTCATAGAGAATATTTTGCATTATTTAAACTAAATTTTGTTGTCAAGTAATTTAAAAAATACTGAATTGGACACGAGATAATTAATTCATTGATAGTCAGATGATGTAATCGACCTTTTGCAGCACTTAATCATAATATGAAAACTAAGGGGAGATTATTATGAAAGGCATACAAAACTGAACGAAATGAAAGAAATGTTACGTGTATAATCATGTCATTCGGCAATTACATAACAAAAGTGCTTGTGTGTATGTGTGCGTGTATGTGTGCGTGTGTGTGTGTATGTGTGTTAGTGAGAAAGAGATGGAGAGAGGGGGGAGAGAACGTTTGAGTGGTGGATGAGGTCACAATTGTCCTAAATACATGTAAATATCTCCATGTTACATTTTTTCTCCTACTGGAATTAATCGGAACCTGCTCCTGATTTTGTCTACAGTCATTACTACCAGGCACTTTTTTCCTTTTTATAAATATACCAAATACAAATGGAAGGGAAACTGGACATCGTTTGATGTTTGATTGCTGGGGAGTCAATTATTGCTGAAAATTAAAAAAAAAAACAAATTGCAATACAATCAACTTTAGGCAGATAAATATCATGTGTATGATTTAAACATCACAACAAGCGATATCCTATATAGCTGTATTATGTTTGCTTCAGTTTGTTTAAATCTCCGTTTTGCTTTCATTCAGTCATTTTTTTTGTGGTTAAATTATATATCTGACATTACTTTGTACAGTCTAGCCGATGAAACCTTTTATGATTTATGTAAGAAATTACATGTTTTCTCACGACGAATGCAAACTGACATTAATAAACACCACCTGCAGCCTGATTTAGAAATCGTTATGGTTACTTTGAGAGATGATAACAAGGTTTCTGATTACGGATCCGGCCATGGAGCATCTATTGAATTACCCATCATCGCGGCTGATTTATACACAAACTGCCCATGTGCAGCTACTGTAACAAATTTTTTCTCTGCCTCAACGTTTCCTACGATTCTAAATTTATTTTACAGCTTTTGTACATCTATCACGGTCTAATGGTCCCAAAATTTTGTTCTGCAGTATACATTAATTTGATTAATTTTTCTCTCAAAAGATCCATGGCACGCTGTGGTTTACGACAATACTTGAATCAGATGAGGTTGGCCACATTTGGTTAATTTGATATAAATATTTATATGGTTTGTCACGGTCCCTGAGAATAATCTTAATGCACCCATATCAGGTCACATGAATGGGAAATATATCAATAGGTACAATTTCAGGTGTGTTCGGTGCACTATCCATATTCAGTACGGAACAATCATAGGAACATCTAGTGTTACTACGGTTTAAGTCTAGCTAGATCACAATGCTTGAGACCAACTGAAATATGCATTGAATAAAAATAATATTAAACCACCGCTTTATACATAGATTATACTAATTTCATTTTAGCAGCATCATAAATATTCAATATTTCAAGTATTCTAAACATTGAACAATGTCGCATAGTAATTTGGATGCTTTTTTATCTATGAACACGGCCTGATCCAATGTGCGTCTAAGCGATATAAATCAAGACATTTGTATAAGTTCTATGCTATAAAATTAGCATTTCTGTCTGATCCACCATGGCCAGCAACTACAGTCTTGAAAAACTAACAAATGATCGTCAAATGACAATTAAACTATAACGTTAATACCGCCAATGTCATCATCGAAAATCGAGCATACTCATAACGAAATTAAACCAATTCTAAGCTCTGTATTTCCCCGATCTGATCTAAGCTCATTAATGCTGTTCAACTATTCAGTTCATACGCTATCTAACTTTTCATTAAATACAAACAAATTGGAAGAACTGCTTCGTAGACCATCATTCAGAGTTTAAACAAAGTGAGATAATGGACTTTGTTTTTTTTCGATATCAACTACAGTGAAGTGTCATTCACTCTGTCGGCAACGAGTGCCATTAAACGCAATTGTATGGATAAATGAAGCTGAGAGATTGTAGGTACGATATGATTTTTTCATTATACCTGGTACGTATGACATTTAAGTTTTGTATTTCTTACTTAGCAATAAAACGGATAAGGTTTGCTGAGCATTGTATAAAATCCTTGTAAAAATATGTGACATTAATATTATAGCAGAATCGCATTAGTTTCCATAATTCTATAAAAAAAACAGATTTTTGCATTCATAGTTTTACTTATTTATTGAATAAACAGTATTGTACTTTGGCAAAGGTTTGAAGAATTCAGGTGTAGTATTATTATAGGACCAGGAAGAATCTTCGTTCAAAATTGTAACGCCATGAGGTTAAATGACATTATTAGTACTTGCACAAGAAAGTTCTGATATATCAGCAAACTAATAAGATTACATTTAATCTGTTTTGCGTAATTGACACTTATCCATAACTAAGAGTAGGAACTGGACCAGCCTGTCCAATAAAAGTCTTATTTGTATCAGTTTCAGTTGTGTTTCAATTAAAATGTTAAGGAATTATTCTTTTTAAACACATTCACTGGAATTACAAAGTGCTCATTGATTTTGGACTAAATCACTGTTTTGGAATTAGGGTTATTTCATTAAAAGACATTTTGGATGATATCTTGTGATACATAATGACTGTTGGCATATTAACACATTCAAAATTATTAGCGCTTCAGTATATTCAGTATTGGATTTCATTCGGAACACTACTGGAATATTCTGCACTTTCCGACTTGTGATATAACTCTTTGGACTATTTAAGATTTAATTCACAATTTATAAAGTTTTTTTTTAATTTTCACTTTTTATTAATAAAGTATTTGGTGAATGTTGCAAAAGTTTTGTCTCGCTCTTTGCTGTTACTTAATTTAGTTCATAGCTTCGTAATAGCGTTTTTTAGTTACATGTAACTGAAAACGTGGAGAGAATAAGAAGCAGAGAGAACTTTGATGAATAAACTAAAATTAATATCAAAACGGCCATGCTGACATGTTGTTTCATTTTAAAAAAAACTTGTACGTACTATTATACAATCTTAGAATGGTAATATGAACTCCAATATATCATTCAAACGTGATATATGTAGATATTATTGATTTTAGTGATACATTTTAATAAATCTGAAAATGTAAGTGATTACGATTTATCGTTTTATTCAATGTCCGTATTTTTATTTATTTGATCATAAGAATAAAGATCAAAGGCGTTATTTCAATGCAATGTATTTTTTTTTAAAAAAAGGAGTACAGGTTCTAAACCGCAACTAGATCAATCAGATTAAAAAGTCATGATATTATCTTTAGGATTATATGGTTTTGTGTAGCATTATTTAGTCTGCTTTCTCTAATGTTTGTCTACCAATTATTTTTTGAAATGAATGATCTCAAATGTTACCAAACTAACCGTTAGTGCTGAACACTGTACTTGTGACTAAAAAAAGTAACCTCATTTATGTATCTAATACAATTTATGTCATCTATTTAAAACTGCTATTGACAATCTGACACTGGTCAAGATTATTTGGATTATCATGCATTGTCTACGATTTTGTATTATTTCTTGATTTGGCTTTCTGCTTTTCGTTCAAATGCCTCTTCAGTTATGAAATTGTACTACTTATGTGTTATTAACCACTTCCTATGCAAATTCACTTTTTATTTATTCTTTAATTTCATTGAAAGTTTGGCTATTGACAATTTTATTTATATTAAACATCATTATATTGCAAATTGTTAATTCGCATTTAAATAGTTTAATACTAGCAAGAGATGGTATATATATATATATATATATATATATATATATATATTGAAATATTTGAAATCCCTCTCAAATTATTCAACCATTAATAAGAAATAATTTCAATGATAATACTACACGTGGTTTAAGTATCGGTTTGTGATGAATAATTTTAAAATTGGAGATAACGCGAATTGCAGACGTTCTCCAAGAATATTTTGATTCAAAGGACAAAAAAAAGGCTGGATCTGATAAGCAGACAATTTGGACCAGGATAAATTGGACATTTGATTTTTATACTTCCAATTGATCGAAATGCAACAATCAGCGTAGACTTTAGAGATGCATAAACTTTCTATAAGATGATTATTCTAAAGCAAAACTCAGCGGGAAATGTTCCCGCAAGCAGAGTGAATAAATAGACTTATGTAAGTTTTGTAACATTGTAAAATCTAAAACAATTGTATATGAAGATGACTTTGACATGTATAAAAATAAAGACGACATGTAAAGTTTAGCAAAGAAACTCAAAGATCTCAAAGAAAGAGATCTAGATTAAATTGCATGCACTTCCAGAAAATGTTGAAAGAAGAGTTCCGTTCGTTGGAAATGTAATAGTTCTTTAAAGTTTAATTCTAACTAGCTGATAATATAGCTATATGTATAAAATAAAAATAATTCTCTCTCAGTTGCAAATTTTGGTTTTAAACAAATTTGATGTTCCAATTTCTGCTACACCAATTTCTTCATCTGCTACATCTGTTTCTAATCCGTCTTCTTTTCCTACTCAGAGATGGTCAATGTTTATCTGCAAATATCGCTAATCTACAGTTTGATTTAGCTAAAACAAAAATGGAGAAGCGCAGTATATAACAATTGCTAATGTAACAATCTGGATTAGAAGTATTACTAACAATTACTAATGTAACAATCTGGATTAGAAGTACTACTAACAATTACTAATGTAACAATCTGGATTAGAAGTATTACTAACAATTACTAATGTAACAATCTGGATTAGAAGTATTACTAACAATTACTAATGTAACAATCTGGATTAGAAGTACTACTAACAATTACTAATGTAACAATCTGGATTAGAAGTACCGCTGGAAATCGTGCTTTCTATTAGATCAAACTTTAGTTTTATTTATTAGTCCATTAGATGTATATTTGTTGGTAGGTTTGAGGTCTAGTCTCAACAACAAAACTTTAAGAATGTCATAACCTATTTTTTGTAAAAAATAAACAAAGTCATCTCCTATAACCATTGAAACAAATACATGTTTGATAATTTATTTATTTTTTTCTTCAAAGTCATGTGTAATTTAAGTCATGCGCATGACTCACCATACATTTCTTATTTTACTTGTCTTATTTCATTTTCCACATTTTGACGATTTGTTAAAGACTATTTATAAACTATGAGAATCATATGATTACAAAATCTGCATTTATTGTTGTGTTGAGTCATAAGTTAAGCTGTTGTTGTATCTAGCAGCGGTACATGTTGCAAAATACGCACGTTATCTTGTAAGAAAGTAACATAGCATTTGATGAATCTAAAAATAATGCCAAATCCTAAATTTTGTTTAAAAATAAAGTCATAGTCTGAATTTCTTATTTTCTAGTCAACTTAATCATTCCAAACCTTCGTTCGCTAATCCATTGTCACCTACGAGAGAGAGAGAGAGAGAGAGAGAGAGAGAGAGAGAGAGAGAGAGAGAGAGAAGAATTCCAACGAACATATTCAATTCTTATCAACATTATTTTTAAAATTGGTTATTATTTATTATCAATGTTTTTATCAAATATTTGTGCCACATATTTCGTCATCAATTACAAAATATAATCTTTATTTGGATCATGCGCTGTGTTTTCATGTGGTTATTCATATTACAATGGTTATTATTATTATTATTATTATTATTATTATTATTATTATTATTATTATTATTATTATTATTATATCTCTTTTATTTTGGCAGTAATTCTGTACTCATTATTGCTAGAATTATAATCTTATTATATATTGGGCAATATTGATTCATATGTGAGTCTTTTATTATGAGAATTAAACACATTTCGCTAGGTGATATTTTTGTATATTCTGATAAACGGTTACGAATTTTAAAATCGATGGTAAACCGATAAACCGCTTTTACTATCTGTTATAATATGATCTGTCAAATAGTAAATATATATTTCACATACAGCTGATGCAATCAACACTCGATTTTTAATATTTAGTAAAACGCTAATTGTGTGATTTTAGAAGTTATAAAATATTTGTAAATTTGTTGTTCGAAGCACACTGAAGGGACAGTATGCAAAAGCATGTAAAATTTTAAAAGATTTATGATATTCTCAGAATGTTTGTATTTGGCCATCAGTATATGCCGGAACGCATTTTGTTCTCTTTTCGTTCTTTTCTCTTTAAAATGGAAAATTCAGAACAAATGTTAAGTACATAGCGATATTTACAATGCAGCTTCATTCCGAACAAAAGAGTGGTGGGTGAACAAATGCAGAGTCAGCATTGCTGTTTCGATGTTCCTGAATTGAAAACAAAATGTTTGAAACAGGAAAATGACTTCTTAAAAAGGTAATTACACCCATGTTATACGAATTAGTTTGATATATAACAATTGTGTCTGTTCAGCCCTTTGAATTATTCATAATTCTTACTATTGATTTTTCGTTTAAAAATGATTGTACTAAACCAGCTGTAACATGACGCATTACTTCATTGAATCTTTCTCAAATGGACAAATTTACATTTCAGTTCTATGGCAGCAATAGATTTGTGCGACAACCTAAACAGTTGGCAAGCTGTTCAAGCGATGGCATGTTCAGAGAAACCCTGAAAAAACATTATCATGAAAGAAAAGTCTAGAGGAAGGACGTTAATGTGTACACATATTTTGGTAAAGAAGAGAGGTTTAATCATATTATAACATTGTTTTAACACATTACGTGCATTCTGTTCGTCAATCAGATATACGCATATTTCACAAGACCACAACAAGTATCTGCATGATGTAATGAAACACTTTTACACCCAGGAAACATTCATGACTTCTCTATCAAACTTATTGCGATGGTATTGTAGAACAAATTTGAACAGCTTAATAATATATGCATGCTGATGAATGAGTTAGATCTTGCAACCTGTTATAGCACAATGGTTTAGCGCGCAATGCATCTTTAATGGTTAGAAATATAGAGTTACAATTGTTTAATTAATTCGAGTCCAATGCTAGGTGGCATATTGACGCTACAAGACATAAATAAGCAAGCTCACCGTCCTTAATATAAAAGGAATTAAAGTCTGTTGCACTTCTTGGTCAATATCATTCTTCATGTATATGGATTGTATTAAGCTGTATAGTCACTTGATCCCGACATATAGGCCTGCTCAACTACAAAACAATGTATATCATGCAAAACAATTTTATATGGAATAATAAAAGTGCTTTGGATGTGATACAGATAGTTGATTTGGTGGCACGACCACTTTTAGAGACCCATTGGCCTCTCAAAGCGTCACTAATACAAGTAAGAGAATTATAACCGTTGCAAACAAAACTGAATGAGGACCATAAGAATCCATGATGCTGACTTTTTAAATATTCGAATTTTGTTATATGTCCTTTTGCATATGTGTCGAACGGAAGAATTTCCTATATTCAATCTCAAGCAAACATAGTGCAACCCTGTTTCCTCAATATATCACACGAAACAGAATCATGTTGGGGCGTTCTTTGATATGGGTTAAATTTAAATGTCAATTTGCATTATGTCATATTATGCATCTTTGTAACATGTGACATTCAATTAGCTTGATCAAAAGTTGTCTCTGTATTTAAGAACTTCCTCGAAGACAACCCGATTATAGTTTCGTGAGTGCCTGTTCATAATACTTGGTGCTTTTTTATGTTTCATTAGCATATAGGGTGAAAAACCAGGCTTAAGTTATAATTTATAGATTCGTTGTCATATTTGATTTGTATAACAATAATGAACGATTTAATTATTTCTATAACACTACTAAAATTTTAACCCCCTAGCTTTCTATCGGTTAGTAATTTAAAAGGTCGTTTCATAATCTGATATGGAATATATAATTTTAGAGATATCAAAAAAATGTCAGGAGTCAGTATTACTTTTCACTGTAATCGTCTCATTCCATTTCTAAGGTGGTTAATATATTTATATGAAAAGTATATTTTGTTTCTTTTCATCAACGTTGTATACAAAATCATTTTCAATGCGCACTAAAGCCATTATTATGTGCATCGTCTACTCCACTTCTTAACTTCCAAAGTGTCTTCATCATGATACCCTATTATGTCGTTCCCACAAATGAAGCTATTTATAAATCTGTATAGGTCATGAAAACGTTATTTCGTTTAAAAAGTATGACGTCACTTTGATATGAGATCATTATTCATTCAATCAAGATTCTTCCTATGTTTAACCTTAAGATCAGATAACACAAAGACAAATTCTAAATCAAACAGATTCAGATCTCAAGACTACACCTTTAGTATATATGATTTTTGCACATATTGTTTTGTTTAGAGTTTTAAATTTTCGACACGTTCCTTTTAAAATATGAACTTTAAAGAAATGTTTAAGCTGTGAATACACTATTAATTACCATAAAACGAATACATAAATATGCATGCATATTTAATCTACTAATTAGAGAGTTGGTAGAAAATACTAAGTAGCTAAGTATCAAGATGTCTGGAAGAAATTAATGCAAAGGCATCGTCCAATATGTTTAAGTGTTGTGTTACAATCTGTGTTGTCTGAATCTTAATTTTATGTAGTCTACTAATAGTCATAAATTTTCAGTGAATTCTGCAGTCTTTTTCAAATAAAATATCATACCATTCTATTTCAGCAACTAGTATAACTGCAGCTTGTTGTGATTAAACTAATAAAAACGAGATGTCACTTCCAATCTTAAATTTGCAACCTATCCTAATGCAATATCCTGAAAACTGTCCATTGTTTGGGAATAATAACGCATCTTTATATTCAGGATAATATATATGTATATCTTTGAATTGGTTGAAATTATCTTCTCTTTTTTTAATTGTAATGTTTCAATATCTTCCGACATTTAAGTCCCGTGGTAAAATCATTGGGTTTTCTTGTTTGTCTGTTGCTCCAGATAATCCATACTAATGTTATAATGGATTATTCTCAAATTATTAAAATATTTTCTACAAACCCTGTTTCTGACCATTATTAACATAACGTTTACACTTTTTACATCCTGCAAAATGTATCCAACGAAATGTAATTGTGCTTCAAACCATATGACTGCAAACCATAGTAAGCCAATTTATTATCGTAAAGAAACCGTTACCGCTTCTGTGGTTTAGGAGGTTAGAAAATCCGCCTTGAATGAGGGAGGTCAAACACATGCCAAGTCATAACAAAGACTCATATCAATAGTACTAGCAGCTACCTCGCGTGACCCGCATCATTAAGAGGTTAGAGTACTGACTGGTCAGCCTGGTCTCTGTATTCCAGAAACATGTTATCGCTTATTTCGATTTTAACTGAATCAAGTCTCCGACCTAATTTAATATGTTTCTATATTAATATTTCTATATAAATAGTACTGTAGTTTCATAATGATTTTTGTAATTTCCTCAATGTCATTTCATCTTCATGATCTATCGTTTTGCATATTGTAGAGACATTCGTTTTTGTGTGTATGTTTTACTAACTCATCTAATAAATGTCTAATACTATGGTAATTATTTAATATAAGCATTGTTCAGTAATGGCATAATACTGAGTCTGCCGACACACCATTTTATTCAGTAACTAAAGTTATCCTGAAATAAAGATCAGTTGTACGTTACTAACGTAGTGTACATCTATAACTACGTTACTTCTTCTTCTACTAGGGTTTAACGCCATTTTTAAGCACACGATAGGCTATACATGGCGGCCAGTATTATTAGTGGAGGAAGAACCCGGGAAAAACCCCGGAAAGAACCACCGACCCACGAGAAGCTACTGGCAAGCTAACTACGTTACTAATATACAATGTAAATGTATTACTACGATACTAACATACAGTGTAAATTTATCACTACGTTACTAACATACAGTGTAAATCTATTACTACGTTCATTTAAAGTCTTTGAACCACCTTCTACTGGTTCCTTTAGAGACTTAGAATCACCTTTTACTGATAGTTTTAAAGACGTGGAATCAACTTCCTCTGGTTCTTTTAAAGTCTTGGAATCACCTTCTATTGGTTAATTTAGAACCGTGGATTAATGTTCTTCTGGGTCTTTTATAAATTTGGAATCACGTTTTTCTGATTCTTTTAGAGATTTGGAATTATGTTATATATACTTTTAGAGCCTTAAAATCACTTTCTACTGATTTCTTTAGATCCTTGAAATCTGGTTTCTTTGGATCTTTTACAGCCTTGGAATCATCTTCTTCTGGTTCTTTAAGAGCCTTGGAATCACGTCCTTCTGGGTCTTTTACGAACTTGGAATTACGTGTTTCTGGTTTTCATTAGATATTTGGAATCACCTTCACCAGATTATTTTGGATCCTTGGAATCATGTTTTTCTGGTTCAATTAGAGTCTTGGAATCACCTTCTACTGATTGTTTTAAAGCCTTGGCATAACCTTCTACTGGTGCTTTTAAAGCGATGGAATCACGTTCTTTTGGTTCTTTTAGAGCCATGGAATCACGTTTTATGCCATATGTTGCAGGACCATATCTGGAGAAAAAAACACAAAAGGGTCATACAGTGAGTGCCAACAGGTATTGACATTACAAAATCTAAGAAAGATAACTGCATGTTTAGTTTGAATTTACCCACAATGCATGGTATTAGCTATGGGTATTCTAAGTACCAAGTAGCATAATACCCAGTTCTTGTCTGTCTCACCACGGTGGGAATAGGTGATTTCTATCCTGGCGATCCTATTTTGGAAGCGAAATTAAAAATATTTGTTCTCGGCCTCGAAACCCAGTTTCCACATTTTGATAAGTTTTGCCATCTCAAAAACAATCTTGGTGACCCTCCCTCAAAACTGTATTAGGGCAGCGAAAGGTACGGGAATCACTGTATTATGATCTTAAAAATTCACCATGGTGATTCACAGGATGTACAAAATTTATTAAATGAGAAAAATGTTATGAATGCAGATATTAATTTAACCTAATAGTATATATATGAACACAGGAATTTTAAAATCGGTGAAAGAGTAAGTTCATCCAGACCACACACACCCACCCACCCCAAAAAAAGACTTTTGTGTAAGAGTTTATTAGCAACACAAACTCTAACCTAATCCAATTTGATCGGCTACACGTGTTCAAACATTATATAAATTTCTGTTTGGTAATTGAAAGACACAAAATTCTCTTTTGTTGTTATTGTATTCTAATTAAATGAGATTAAAGATAACTTTCTTTGATTAACAATTTGTTTGGCCTTTTCCTTTAAGATATTTAATGAAATAGTCATCTTTCGCTTTGAAATGATCCACTCGTCTACCGAGAATACGATCTTATTATACCGCAGAGAATTAAGAAGCAAATTCTACCAAAATTATATCTTAAATCGATGTCTTTTTAGTAATTCCTCGATAATCACATATTTCCATGGGGAATTTTCAACGAGACCACATACGGTTCCTCAGGCTTCTCTTTCTTTCAGGTAAATTTGATCAGCATTATCGTTCAGGAAACAATATAAAAATGAGCATTCGAGTGTTGGCTGCAAAATGGTCATGACATTGTTCTGTTTTTCTTTCTGAATTCGATCGTTCAGTATTCAACAATGTGAATGTATTGTAATGCTTTATCATTCGTATCCTTTAAAAGGCTTCAATTATAACTTTCATTAATACTAATTTATACAAAAATAATAAATAATATTTTTGTGTTTTCCCTTTGGTTTAAGTTATTAGCTGTAAATTTTTAAATAGAGGCAAGCCATTATGATAATTTCTGATGATTATTAGTAATTCGCGATTCGAATGGCTGTTTGGTCTAAGGTAATTCCAGAGGCAGTGATTGACAGATTAAATTTTGCACCTGATTTCTATATAGCTTACAACTAATCCATCGTGACATGAACGACGTCGTCCTTAAGTTTATTTTACCCTGGTTAGATAAAAACAGCAATAGATAAAATAAATCAGAGACATTTCTTTGATATACAATATCGCAATATCAACCACACCCATGTTGCATAAGGTATCTGAATTGATGCATAACGCATGCAATTTTCCGATAAATCTGGAACAGAATAAATGTATTGTTTATGCATAAACCTTATCCACAAAGTCAGAATAGCATAATACAAATTTAATCTAGATTTTTTACCTTTCGAATCAGATACCAATGTACACATTCGAGGGAATAAATGAAGTCGACAGGAACAAAGCAACAAATTAAACAACGTTGCATCTCTGTAGAAAGTTAAATAGCTTTGGTACATACTCAATCTTATGCGATTGAAAATGCGAACTCTGCTGCAGAAGATGACATTTTGATTACTGTTAAACACATTAGCTCGTGTTGCGTATTTGTTCACCACCTTAGCTCAGTTTCGTGTTTCTCATCCGGGAAGACCCAATTGTTGTTGAATTTGATCATGAGATGTTTAACATGGTGTTGATTATACGTGCTTTCAGCATTTCGTGGGAGATTAACAGTGCTATGATCTACTCAAGGATTTCCAGGAAGCGCTTGCGTCATTAAAAAACGTCTTTGTCGTCCATCATTGAGTTCTTTTCTAAGATCGATGGACACCCTGCGTTTTATAACCCTGACCCAGAGCATAATAATCATGCCGGGAACATGACGTGATGTTTGACCGACAGGACAATCTATAGAATCCGGGGAATAAGCGTAGAGCGGGTTTGGAAAAATAGAGCACTTGATACATTTCAAGCTGGAGAATGTAACCAAGGAACGAAAAAAGTTTTCTCGAAGACGCACGGTAAAAAAAAAATTGTTACTTCTCCACGCGAACACAGGCGGCAAGCTAAACGACCCTAGACCAAAGAACAAACCCAAACTTGGACACTGGCATAAGCCCCAACGGGACCCGCATTCCTACAACTCGAACCTTAATACGTTCGTTTGCAAAGAACATATCAGTAACTACGTCGCCAAGCCCTAATAAAAGGCGTTCGAACAAAGAAGAGAGTTAAAAGAAGTAATTTTAAATGCTAAAAAAGTTCCTGAACGTCCATAACTCCCCATCCGAGTTTGAACCCCAACTAAAATTTGAAGAAGAATGTACCAGATGGTGAAAACAATTAAAAAAATTCCCGGGACGAATGCACAAGTGGCAACTCATGCAAATAGTAACACGCTTGAGGAATTGCACCCAAATAACCAACAAGACGGTCTTGGTGGAATAGTGAATACTACGATCAACCAGAAACAAAATGCGACAGAAATCACTGATCTATTTATGAACGGTTGATCACCAGCAACACAATGAATAAGAGGAACGTTTATCGTAATAATTATTTGAACTGATTTAAGAAGAAATCGATGATGTACCGATCAGGAGTTCCGACGCGCTTTCGATTCTGGATGATACATTCAATACCGAGCATAACCTCAATGTTTTTAATCACAGCAACGAACCCGGAATGCTACGTTGCCTTCCGTGCTACAAATCACCTTGTTCGAACCACATCACTGTGAGATTTAATGCAGCACACCCCGATTGGCCTTCGCTTCACCCCTGTAGACCAAGATGGGCACGCATAAAGTCTTCTCGTTAAAATCTGACAATACAACCGTACACAAGAAACCAACCTGATCGAACAGTCATACGTACATGTGTGAGACCCGTACATATTTGCTAACGCGAGAAAATTCGTTTACCTGACATATTACGGAATAGGTCTCGGTGATGTTGTTCACATGATCTCGAAAGGTTCTCGCTGGCATGGAATCATGCGCTGACATAATTGCTAAATACGTTGAAATTCGAATCGTTGATAGTATCGAAAGTGCTGCTGTTGATCAGTTGAAAACTCGGGAATCGTACGTGGTTCAATCGATTTGAGTCGCCAACGACGATTATTGACCGGACGACCAACATCAGTGGCGCCTTTATCAATAGCAACATTATTATCCCTGGTTAGAATGAACAACGAAGCCGTATGAATAACGTTTGTCCATGTGAAATGATCGTACATCTGGCAATGAGGAGCGGATGATGGTTGTCTCGTAAAAGTATTCATAGATTCATCCGAGCTTGCATATTTTGCGAGATAAAAGCATTCAAAGCTTCTCATATTACCGATCGAGGCTATGGTGCTAGAGCAGGAAGGGTCAATAAAGATTATGTTTCAGGACATATCTTTGTATTTTCTTCTTTACGAGGCAGTATTGAAAGTCTCAGAAAGTGAACAATGCTGCATACGGCGCTAAGGACAAAGTCGGAATGGTATCCAACAAGGTTTTGGCTCACTATGGTACGTGTTTGTGGCATTTCAGATTGTATACGATCTGAGCAACTGGAAAGTCTAGTAATATTTGCAAAACTACCAGTGACAAAGCTCTCGCTCAGTTTGGATGACCAAAACCCACCGAAAACATTTTATTTAACATTGACAGCAATCAAGGTGCACACGTATCTCGGCGGTTGAAATAACTGGACTTCACTTAGTTTTACCCCATTCGCTGCTTTTCTGTCGAATATCTAGACATACGTAATCAGTCTGTGGTGAACATGATCCTTAAAGTACTTGTAGAAGTTAATGACAGTGGACCACGAGTGCATGTGTATTGCTGTTGTTGCAAGGTTCAATGTCTGCCGGTAGAAAGCATATGGTTCTCACAGTTGAATATCATTATTAAAAATAATGATATATCACGCAGTTAGGAGTGTTTTTAAAAAGCGAAAACCAGGATGAGAATATAAGAAACGATTGCGGCTTCGCACTAAAACGACCTTTCTGCCTATTTAATTGGAATTGTCTACCTGTAGCTAACTCAAATACATCTTAAGAAGATAAATGATGCAAATAAACAAAACAGTTTAGTAAACGTAAAGTTATCAGAGGTGATGTAAATGCATAAGAGTTGGGAAATATTTCCATTTCTCGCTAATTTTCAATGTTTAACCTGGATTCAGCAACAGAACCTATAACTAACTATAACGTCAACATGTTTTTCTTAAAAGTTCGATTTGTAGGTACTTTCAAAATAACGTGATGTTGTTCATTATTTAGAAGGACACTTCCCGTTACATACGTTCCATCGCTGTTTTATTCAACGCTGCCTTTGCAAACTTGGATGGACGGCTAAGTACGTCGACATCTAGTCGCTGAAGCATTTGATGCGCTCGCAGGAAGGAAATCTGTATAAAACCCAACCCGCAATCACTTACTGACTTTGCATTGTCATTTAGAAATTATGCTTAACAGTCACCTGGTGACTTTACAGACGTTATGACCTTCATGATTTAACCTGGCTTGCCACCCAAGCGGATTTAAGATAATTTACTAGTTGTTGATTCCGTCGACCGGGCAAGATTGCGATTCTTTCTAAATGCATGCGAAATTCTCTCAGGCGACGCAAGCGACACAAAACATGTAACTCATTTACAAGCATTATTAATTGGTAAATCTATCTGCTAGGTCACAGCTTTGTATTGATCTAAGTGTGGTCAGTGAGAACATCGATTGGGAGATCAATCGCGGATGCACGAAGTATTAAACGTTGAAGGGCATATATAAGGGGTTTCGGGGTAAGTAAAATATCGAAACGTACGCGGACCCGTGTTTGCATTCCCATCAGAATGTTACATTCGCGTGTGCAAAACAATTATAATCACAGAGTATATCATACTGATTATAAATTCATTAAACGTCCATTTTGACACAACTACATAGGTAAATACTGTTTCCAGTTAGTTCATAAATGAAGTCATTACAAATTCATAGCCAGGTATGTAATAAACTACTGATTACTAGTAAGCATAGATTTGTGTTCGATATTTTCATCTGAACGTGTTTATAGTACTTACATGACTATTGTACTCTTGTAAAGCAATCAAAACTGTTAATTTCTATATCTTGGTAGTGGTTACTGATTAACAACTTTGTTCTTGTACTTATCATTTTAAACTGATGGCACCTAACAGCAATGTTATTTGACGACAAAACTCCTGAACTAATTCAAATATATTTACCTGATTTGTATGTTTATTATTTTATTGCAAGATAAGATAAACTTTATCTGATTTCATTTCATCAGATCGAAATAAAACCGACCGTAAAGCAAAATAATGTTCTCTTGCCTCGGTGCAAATCTAAAAAGATATTTGTCCTACTCTACTTCAATTTCTCAAGAACAGAACTGTCAACACTTCAGTTTACTTCCCAGTTTAAAAGTAAATAAAATATTCGTAAGATTTATCTCGAAAAATAATAAATCTTTTTGTTCTGGATCGACCAGTTACGGAGACAAACACTCTTTTATTGATTATCCTCTTGCAGGATCTATTAAAGCCTATTGTAAGGACCAACCCATTACCAATTGATTTTTGTTTTGATACGTGCAAACCCCAGCCCTTCTTCTGACGTCGTTAGTATTCATTATTGTTATGTATTCTAATTATTCAGTTTTCAGGCCCATGTTATGGCCACCTGAAATGCAACATTAAAATGATAGATTGGAAAAACATGTCTTGATAATATCGTTACTTCTTTGTGCTTGAAGCAAAATTATTTGATTTTACGTGATTATCTTACTGAATCAATGTGTTTTCAGCAAACATATATAAAGACAATCCTTTTTCGAGATTTAGATCCTGGACTATCTGTAACACTAGATATTAAATTTTGTGTTCCAGAATTCTCTATTGGTATTAACATACTAACATGATATTTGAAACATAATTTAATACCTAATATGCTATTGAAACATAAAATACAGTAGTGGTAGTTCAAACTCACAACAAAAACGAGAGGCAGTATAAATATTCACGAGTTCAACAAACAAACAACAATCTCATTATCTATAGACAATGTGCACTGGCTTAAACGAGCAGATAGAATTAAAGTGTTGACAAAGTTATTTGTATTACAAACAACTCTGAAGGTAATATAAACTTTGATTTGCATATTTGTAAGATCAGAAACGATGTACTGCAATGTTTACAAAAATATATCTACACAAAACGTACAAGTTTGGAACGATTAGGATTAGCAACATTAAGACTGATTAAATTTACACTGCAACTCGAGGATCACATCGCCTTTACAAGGTCGTTCTACAATGACTCATCAAAAAATAAAGGATGGAATTTATAAAAGCAAAGTTTCATTCAACAAAGCATATGTTTTGTCTTAGTGTGTGAAGCTGCAATTTTTAATAAACTACTTGAATGGCAAAATATGAGATCGATATGAAATCATCTGCATGTGTACAATGTTTAGACAAATCTACCATATGTTTGAGGAAAAAGTATCAAATGGAGATGATTTTTGGTGATAACGCAAACGGGCAAACGAAATTAAATAAATATGCTGAAAAGAAATAATGGTTAGCCGAGGAATCTATATACATGGTTCACAGATAAAAACGTCCTCTACAGGGATAAATAAAACAAACGTTTTCACAATAGCGAAAACGATAAAAATAGTATGCACAGTGGGATGAACTGAGCGTTATAACAAGTACATCATACAATTTGTATTGCTCACAAATAACAGGTGTGAAAAAATAACTACATCGCAATACATCATTGTCAAACAACAAAATGCTTACAATGTCGTAAGACAATCATAAATGACATCACAAAAGAAATTAACAGAGACATTATTGAATTTGATTACAATACCATCACAAACAAGCTATACAACAATTGTAATGTTAAAGACTGGTATATGGTCTATGAAAGTGTGACCCGCATAGCAAGAAAATGAAACTCATATAGATACACTATTATCGGGATACTTCTATGCATTTCAAATCTCATTCAAGGATTGTATTGTAAAGACTCACAGAAAATAAGTCAACAATGATGTATTTCCTTTGATAGAAGGTTTACCACAAACAATTTCACACTTCGTATTGACAAACGATATACAATTTAGCAGAAGCACATACATTATGTAACACTTGCAAAGTTAAAACGGTATTACCTTGGATGAAAATAGCATATTAGACAACGGAATCAATTGAGAATTTCACATAACTGTGCGAAATTTGTAAAAACAGGGTCAATGTATTTGTACCAAATAAAAACTACAAACACTAAGTTTGAATGATAAACAATGGTCCTATGATGAAGCAAATTAACCAATGCATTCTTAAGTGAACTAAGACACTATTTTACTGTAACGAAACTAGTTTTCTTATATAGACCACTAAACATTTTTCAAAAACCATTCTCTAAACATTGACGGCAATTAATCAATGAGAAAATCTTAATTTGGTATTATGTCCTTTTAACAGAAACAGGTAATTGACAGTATGAAGGGTAACATCTGGTTGTTGTATATCATTCCACGTTTCCTGTAAAGTGAGAAATATTTCCTTTGAATGTATAATCTCTCAGCCCGAGGACAACGCATTTAAAATCTATGAGCAACCGTACAACATAGACCATGAACAAGGCAAAAAATCAATTATTTGATAGTCTTGGTTAAGAGAATTGGTCTGATTTTCCGGTTATAAATAAATTTCGAAACGTTAATTTTTTAAAGTTGCTTTTTTAACAGCTCTTACCAAATTTGCGAGTTTCTAACCAATCAATTCTAAACCTTGCAATATATCCTTTTGACGCTTTGTTTTTTATCAAAGAAAAACTTATTTGTATATATTATCTGAAACTGAAGAGTACAAACAGGAACTAAACATGTAAATATATAGGCGGTAAAATCTTAACTGAAAGAGAGATCAAAATCATTGAAAAGAAAAGAGTAGAAGGACGTAGGAAATATTAGACAATGTACAAGCACCAAATATATCCAGATGTTGAAATTTGATATTCACAGGGTACCATATAACATGGAAAGGAATTAGATAGTTCATCGGATTTTTAAAAAAAAATAGAATAGATTTCATTCTATCATATATAAGTACAAGCTTAATAGCTTTGGTAACATGTAGCCTCACAAGGCAATATAACTCATTTAGAAGACAAATGTTGAACACAGTCAGTAGCAAATCAAATGTGACTGATTGTTTTGTGCCTTGCACTACAATAGGTTATCCTGCGAATATCAAACTAGTTTGACAGTGTTGCAATAGTACATTATCGGAGATTACATGCACGCATATCTGAGATCCAGTTGTAAGGAAAATGGTCAAGTTGTTGGTCTAGGACAATATGTGGTATTTTTGGGGTGGTTGGTGGCAATTGCAAGGAAGATGGTCGCATTGTTTTCCGTAATAGAAAGTGTTTGAAACAATTTAGTTCTTTCCATATATTTTCTTGCATATTTCTTGGTGCTTTACAACGTAGTAGTAATATTAGCAGTTGTAGCTGTGTGTGTGATTAAGATTTTTAACGTAGCTTTAACAATTTTTCAGTCATATTGCTACGATGTTTGCAGTGAAGCAGTTTATAGTGATGTCTAGCACTGGGGTATCATGCCGCAGACATGTAACATGATGTCCCACCCAGTCACATTATCCTCAAACCAGGTGGACCAGTCGTAACACTAACCTCTTAATGCTGAGCGCCAAGCGAGGCAGCTGTTAGTACCATTTTTGTAAGTTATTGGTATGACTCGGCTGGGGATCGAACCCACGACCTCTCACTTCTGCTTCAGACGCTCAAACCACTAGGCCACCGGAGCGGTGCAGTTTTAGTAGTAGTAGCATTACTAGCAGTGGTCGTAGTAGTAACAGTATCATTAGTATTAGAAGAAATAATAATAATAATAATAATAATAATAATAATAATAATAATAATAATAATTCATTGTATCAGACGGACAGACATTTCACCATACAAAAATGATCTTCATATATTTAGCAAATATAATCAAATAAACTTTTCTGAACTAGAAATGCTGCGTTAGTTAAAATTTAATAATTAAGATTCCCTTGGATCAATTATTGTCTGAAAGATTTAATATTTGTTTAGATTTTGACTACAGTTAAAATTGTTGTAAATTATATTCACACTCTTAATTGCTGTATATCAACACAGCCATTTCTTTATCCTAGATGTTTATTTATAATTATTTGTCGTCATCGAATGAGATAGGGGAGGGGGGCTTAATGAACATAGAATTTGTTTTTAAAAATACGTAAATTAATTTAAAGGAAGGCGGTCAAAAGCAGGTGGACTAAAACCTCGTATGGCTTGTTCTTTGAATCATATTTAACTTTTTCAATTAACAATGGGTTGTTTCTTTTTTATTTCGTTTCTCAGCGGCAACAGACCACCCTACTTGTACATCTGTACGACATTCCAGGTGTAACGTAGTTGTGATTTTCTAACATTACTGCTTTGTACGTAACATAATACATTTGGGAGCAAGGTTGATTCATACACATGTTGCAGCTGTTTGATTTCCAAAAGACATATTGCTTTTCATTCGTTTAAAATTAATGGTCCAGTAAAGACACAAATCATATTTATTCGGCTTTATCGCAACTAGGAGAATTTTTCAATCGTATCCTGCCGGCAGCATGAAAAGAAACGTATCGGTATACAATGTAAAATCCGAGCAAGAACCATGCTGGAATTGGGATTTAGAACTAGTTTATTGCAGAACTTGTATATATAATGAAGTATTTGAGAAACTGACTATGAGGGGAAAACTTGCTCTATACTTTTCTTTCATTTGAAAAGATCTCATTGTGTATTTTACCTTTTTCGAAGCATGCTTGTGTTGACATTTTAAAGTATCTTAAATTCTCTTCTCACTTAGAAAATACAAATATTCCTCAGAATCTTAGAAGTAAAAAAATGTAAAAGATATAGGTGGCTATTAAATTTGACAATTTGACATCCAGCTTAGCTGAATCTTTGAATGGCTATATTTTATATTTTTTAAATAATAAAAACAAACTGTTTAAGAGAATCTTTAATAATGACCAATCATTAGGCATGTCCTTTTTATTTATGTCTCAGTTTATCAATCTGATCGTGATTATTTGTGTGATTAATGTGTTTGGAAATATACTTCGCCAGCCAAGTAATTATTTAGTTGGTAGGTATAGTCGCCATACTGACAGATGCGTCGTCATACTGATAGGTACAGTCGTCATACTGATAGGTATAGTCCACATACTGATAGGTACAGTCGCCATACTAATATGTACATATGTATATGTATATGCCATACTGATAGGTACAGTCACCATACTGAACCGTATTCACGTGGATTTATGGGAGCTTGGATTTTCATTTCCTAATTGGCCCTTGCACAAATTCTTAATTGTAGAATGTTTTGGGATATCCTCTTTTATACCTATTAGTAAATAAATACAGTAATATGTATATGTATTCCGTGCTTTTAACCTGTTTGGTCGTATGTGGAAAATAATGTCGAAAAAAGATTAGAACTATGTATTGATATAATGTACTTATATGTAACTTTAAAGATAGTAGCCTTCTATATGTATGGCCTTTGGTTTGAGTGGATGAAAATTATTTGAACCGGTGGCATTTTTGCCTTTTTTTTCGTTACAAGGTCTGCTGTCTGAAACTTCTAGGATATAACGAGGAAAAGTAACCCCAAGCTAAATTCCCAATTTTCTCCACGTTTTGGCTTTGTGGTGTACTTAAGAACTATGGTAGGATAACTTTTCCCATCACTTCCTGTTTTATGTGCCAACCTTTGCCGAAGGCATAATGAGTCAAAAGAGACAAACATTATATATAAAAACGGTGTTGACTCACAAACCTTGACATGACAGTATAGTATTCGAAGGTTTGTTTCACAAGCATATGTCGCAACTAAATGATTTGAATTTCAATGTTAAAATGGCCATCGAACTTTGCAACAGGTACCGAAATATCAAATACCCAAGAAATGCATTTTTGGTCACTTGTAGTGTAAAAGTCAAATCATCTGTAACAAGCATTATCGTTAACGAATCAAAAGCTTAAATTATTTCGAACTGCAGGATCTTTTTTTCAATTATGTTCAACCATATATTTTACAAGTTTCTAATATTTTGAAGATGAACGCAAACGTAATACAATATGCATATAACTAACATTAGTACTTCTAGCATCTTTAATTCATAGAATATTATTGATATGTATCGACTTTCTGCCATCTTTTGTTTATCGAGTGTTATTAATATTAATCTTGTTTCTGTCATATTTTGTTATCGAGTTTTATTGATATTAATAGTATTTATACCAGGGCTGCGGACCGGGTAGGGCAACTAGGACAAAATTCTGGTGACCCACAAAGGCCAGAGCGCCATCGCATTTGTGCCAGCCATTCACAAGAACCTAATGAAAATTTTTCAGGGCCCACACAGCCAGTTTGTAGCCCTGATTTTTGTCATTTTTGTTTTTTTTTGAGTAGTATAGATATCAATATCCTCTGTACGTTATAATTACAAAGATTGCAACATCACATTTCTGTCTTTCTTATCATTATATACTATATCAATTAATTTTAATACTGGTAAATAAAACAATTGCATTACCAAGTATCTGACAAAACAAATGCATCCCGAATGTGATAGGTCCCTCATGCTCCATGTTAATAATTTTATAAATCACTCACTACTGGGACTGAATAAACACAGACAACTGCTGATAAGGGGAGTGTGAAGAAATTGGAAACTGGCTTTTTCCTCATTTCAGCTCAACTTCTTTTTTATGCTGACTCGTATGCATTATGTGGTCAACACATAGCTGCAAGATATGTGTAAAATATATACACAAACAAAAAAAAGTTCCAGTACCTAGTTTGAAGCAATTATTAAAAACGTTTAAACATGTAAAAAAATTTTAACTGATTAAAAAAAACGATTCAGTATTGCCACAGAGGAATACGATAATTCATGTTGAAACATCGTAAAAGAATGACAATGAATGCAACATGGACAGTGGACTGGTCTGCTATTTTTATATTTGTTTGGTGTGATGGCATGATGAATCCTACATGATAATTGAGCTATTGTACTGGCTATTCATGGAGATATTATGATGGCTATTCATTGACTATTGTAGGGCTATACATTGAGCTATTGCGATTGTTATCATTAATTGAGCTATTGTGCTGGCTATTCATTGACTATTGTAGGGCTATACATTGAGCTATTGCGATTGTTATCATTAATTGAGCTATTGTGCTGGCTATTCATTGAGCTATTGTAATGACTATTAACTGAGCATTTATGATGACTATTCATTGACTATTGTGGGACTATTCTTGAGTTATTGTAATGGCTATTCACATGGCTATTGCGATAGTTGTTCACTGAGCTATTGCGATAGTTATTCATTGAGCTATTGCATGGCTATTCATTGAGCTATTGTAACGGCTATTCATTGTGATATTGCGATAGTTGTCAATTGACCTATTGAGCTGTTGTGGTGGCTATTATAACTTTGATTTATAGTGTTCTTATTGACATCTGTTGTTTTAATAGTTTTTGTAGTTTTCGATCATTTTATTAATATCACAGATACCAAATCTATAATAATTATCATAATTTGAACATGTGCAAGCCCTTTTACAGCTTGAATGACGATTTATATTTTCATAAGTCTATCAAGAATTATATAGTGTCATACAAAATTCTGTCTATTTCTATATTGTACATGCATTAAGCTGGTATCACAAACACGTGGGTGTAATGACTCGCTTAATTTTAAATGATTTGTATCGTTTCCTTAATTCTTTGACACGTTTAAATAATGCTTATCTCCAAGTCGGTCTTTTCTTTGGTTGATTCTACAACAGCCACTAGAATTGCTGAGTATTTGTCTGTTGTTTTATATGTAGGCTTGTTCTACATATCTCTGTTTTGCTTACTCGCTGAGTATAGACATTGTAAAGTTCATAAAATATTCCAGTTATTGATTTTCTCACATCAAGTACGTAATTTATTCCATTGCGGAGTACTTTTCTGATATTTCAAAATAAAATAATCAACATTTACATTGCCTTTAATGCTATTTCGAAAAACATTTAAGTTTATCCCATCAAAACCTGTAAATAAAATACACATTATCTCTTGATACCGGCACTTTTGATTTCATACTAAAAGTTCGTTCACCTCTCTGTTGCACACGATAAACTGTAGCTTTAGTGACATTATTTATGAAGTTATTCAAATCAGTGTTGTGTTTTGCACAATCTGTTACGTGTGTTGTTATTTTTTTTCTTGGCCTAAGTGGTCTAGTTTGTTTTTAATGATCCTAAAATTTGTGCTGGTCTAGTGATTTTCAACTTTTACTTTCGGTTATCTCTTAGGTCCGCACAGGACTACAACCATGCTACCTTTCATTCTCTGTAAGTGTATCTTTCAGTCGGAATAATTAATTTTATTTTCTCCAAATTATTTATGGATGGAAAAGGCATTATGTTATTTGAAAATAATTGTAGGATTAGACAGAAGAAATCATATGTGCATCTTTAAATCTATTAATATATTCCGCGCAGTTTCGAGTAAGCCATGAGAAAATATTGATTCTGAAAAACATAAAAAGATAAATAAACCACATTGTTTTGACACTAATATACTATTACAGAAAAGGAATGGATTAGTTAAAATATCTGTTAATAATATTTTATCTCGTCCAACATAAAAGTAAAGACAGGTTTCAGTCAATTTGTGACGAAGAAAGTCATTATGTTTCAGCTTAAACTGACACAAAGGAATTTGGTACAAAATGAGCGTTGTAATTTGTTTGAACTCAGAAACATTTCCGCACCACTGACAACTCTTGGCTGATACGTTTCGTGTGCCTGTACTTCCGTTTATTATTTGTTTTCCACCACTCGAAAGTAGGCCCGATATAATATGAGCCCTGTCTTCAAATTTGATGACCTAAGATAATGAATTAAAGACTAGTCTGCTTTATTTGCAATAGCAATGATAACTAAGTTCAATAAATTTATGCCAAATCTTAAATCCGGGTACCGGAAATAAGGTAATCCAAGTTATATACGTACAACAGTGATACGGGAGTAATTCTAATATATTTCTTTTACATCTGCAATTTATTAATACTGGCTCTCGTGTTCCTCACAGGTGATGGCAACTTTGAAATAGGGGAAAAATATTATTGACATCTGCATTTGAGGACTGGGATAAAAGAATCGGTCGATCCTTCTACGGTATGCCGGTGGGTCGCGTGTTGGAATCTCAGTGCCTAAGAGTTAGTTTTAGGATATCTTTGAGGGAGGTACTTGCATCAACTGAGCTGTCAGGAACGTTGATTAAAGCCAAAGTAACTGACGACATCTTGCTAAAGAATAAAATGTCACGTTAAATGATGTTTGATTTGGCCTATATGGGTCTGAAGCCATTTGTCAACACATTAGTCTATACATGGCCTCCAATATAACTGGTGGAAGAAAAGACGTAAAGGACCACTGAACACGGGAAAACAAAAAAATAGGGATTATTATTATTATTATTATTATTATTATTATTATTATTATTATTATTATTCATTTGACGTGGTATGATTTCGTTCGTTTTGTTAAATACAACAATTAGCAAACAACGAGAATTAAAAAAGATACCACATCACGTTTATTACATCAGAGATTTATATACCGGTACTATATGGTGTCTCAAGGTTCACGAAAATTATATCAGAGATACAGTTTTTGGTCTCCAACTTCACGCATATTATATCAGGGATAAATATAGTATATCGTGTCTCAAACTTAATGTATATTCTATCAGGGATAAATACAGTAGATGGTGTCTGAAACTTCACGCATTTTCTATCGGAGATAAGTATACGGTATCTCGAACGTTACGAATATTCTCTCTGAGACAAGTATACGGCATCTCGACGTTACGAATATTCTATCGGAGATAAGTATACGGTATCTCAAACGTTACGAATATTATATCGGAGATAAGTATACGGTATCTCAAACGTTACGCAGATTAAATCGGGGATAAGTATATGGTATCTCAAACGTTACGAATATTCTCTCAGAAGTAGCATATAGTATAGCAAGCATTACGGTATGCACATTCCACCAAATATAGCATATGGTGTCGCAAACTTCACGAATATACTGCCAGAGGTGAGTAGAGTATTTGGTGTCCCAAGCCTCACGCATATTTCATCAGAGATGCGTATATGGTATCGCAAGCTTCACGCACAATCTATCAGAGATAATTGTACGAAATGGCAAGCTTCACGCATAATTTATGAGAGATACGTATTCGACATGGCAAGCTTCGCGCATATTCTATCATATATAATTATATTGGACCTATTTTTCACAATCGGGCCCGGCGCATTTAGAGAACGTAATTTGAAAGCGATGGAAGAAAAATGTGAGTTCAATATCATATACAATTTTGAAAGGTTTTTCAAAATGATCCCAATCGGGCCCCGCGGTTGCAAAGGTCGTTCCTGCTTATATGATATGGCAAGCTTCGCGTATATTTTATCGGAGATATGTATTGTTTATGGTATCTCAAGCTTTACACATATTCTATCAGAGATATATACTGTATATAGTATCTCAAGCTTCACGGATAATCTTTCTGAGATACGTATCTCTTGCTTTACAAATATTCTATCAGAGACAAGTATTGGATACGGTATCTCAAACATGTTCTATCAAAGACAAGTATTGTATATGGTATATCAAGATTTACACATGTTCTATCAAAGACAAGTATTGTATATGGTATGTCAAAATTTACACATGTTCTATCAAAGACAAGTATTGTATATGGTATGTCAAGATTTACACATGTTCTATCAGAGACAAGTATTGTATATGGTATGTCAAGATTTACACATGTTCTATCAGAGACAAGTATTGGATATGGTATGTCAAGATTTACACATGTTCTAGCAAAGACAAGTATTGTATAGGGTATGTCAAAATTTACACATGTTCTATCAAAGACAAGTATTGTATATGGTATGTCAAGATTTACACATGTTCTATCAGAGACAAGTAATGTATATGGTATGTCAAGATTTATACATGTTCTATCAGAGACAAGTATTGTATATGGTATGTCAAGATTTACACATGTTCTATTAGAGACAAGTATTGTATATGGCGTGTCAAGATTTACACATGTTCTATTAGAGACAAGTATTGTATATGGCGTGTCAAGATTTACATATGTTCTATCAGCTATAAGTAATGTATATGGTATGTCAAGATTTACACATGTTCTATCAGAGATAAGTAATGTATATGGTATGTCAAGATTTACACATGTTCTATCAGAGATAAGTAATGTATATGGTACCTCTAGCTTTACACATATTCTACCAGAGATATGTATTGTATATAGTATCTCAAGCTTTACACATATTCTAATTAGAGATACGTATCTCAAGCTTCACATATACTATTTCAGAGATACATATCTCATGCTATGCACATGCTCTATCAGAGACAAGTGTATAGTATATAGAATTTCATGCATATTCTATCGAAGATAAGTATTGTATACATTATATCAAGGTTCACACAATCTTTCAGAGATAAGTATTGTATATTGTATCTCAAGCTTTACGCTTTACACATATTCTATCAGAGATACGTATTGTGTATTGTATATCAAGCTTTATGCATATTCTGTCAGAGACAAGTATTGTATATTGTATATCAAGCTTTATGCATATTCTGTCAGAGACAAGTATTGTATATTGTATATCAAACGTTATGCATATTCTATCGAACATAAGTATTTTATATGGTACCTCTTGCTTTACACATATTTTATCAGAGATAAGCATATTGTATATCAAGTTGTATGCATATTCTATCAGAGAAAAGTTTTATATATAGTATAGTAGTGTTTCATGTATATTATATCAGAAATAAGTAATTGGTGTTTCAAGCTTCATCATTCTCTATCAAATACGAATTTACTCGCCAATAATGGAGACTGTAACAAGATAACATGGTGGGATTTCAGGATTCACAACAGAAAAATATATAATATATACATATATATATATACATATACACATATATACATATATATATGCACGGATTCCACAGTTCAGCTTCACAGTTGCTACGGTTAATTCCTGTGGTTGGCTTTACAGTTTGCACCACGTCGACCCCGAACTCCGATAAAATTTGTTCGAACAGAGAAACACATCCACTCTCCTATTATGAGTTCCACGTGCATTCATTTCCTCTCATACTTTGAAACTGATTGATTTATTGGTTCTTGTTTCTGTCCAGTCGCTTGTGTGCTCTTGAAAATACATCACCTCCAATTAGTGTGACAGGAGTCTTAAGAACTCCCATCTCTCTCTCTCTCTCTCTCTCTCTCTCTCTCTCTCTCTCTCTCTCTCTCTCTCTCTCTCTCTCTCTCTCTCCAGCCAACATAATGCCATTTCACCATTAAAATCACAGCAAATATCACTGTAACAAATCAACTTGGGTTGCATTACAAGACTTCATCGCGTGTCTGACATTTTCATATCAGTGATAGAAAGAACGGAAACACCGGTCTGACTTCCGGATATTGATCCACTGTGCAAGTTATAGCTGACATTTTATTTCAAGAGGAAAAATTACATCCCTCAAATAAAGCTACAATCCATCGGCTCGGAAACAATATAAAACTGTATCCTTCGTCTCGGAAATAATATTCATTGTTACCTTCTTAATGAAGGGATCGTTGAACCATAATCAGAATTAAATTGACAGAATTAGGTGACTCCAGCTTGCGAGCGTAACAAGATAACTTCTAATGGAAATTTATAGCTTTTAGTGAAAACAATAACATATAAAATATAAACGTTTACCTGTTGATAATTAATATTGTTAAATCATATCCGACAAAACACAATCAAAATTAGATTTGAAGGTAGAATTTTCATTTCGACATGATGGCGTAGTAATGCACAATTTATACGATTCCGAACTTGATATCATGAGTTTCGTTCCGGAGGCTATACGATACCTATGTCATATTTGGGATTGTTATCTCAAAGAAAATAACGTATTAAAAAAAATCATTATTTAATTCCAGATTGACTGAAATATCATTGCATAATAAAGAATATCTTCAAACAAATATATTGTCAAAGAGATTATCCTGAACGTATGTATTTTATCATACAACTCATTCTTTAATATCTGCAGTTAATCATACGGTTCATTCCGTCAACAGACATTATCATAAAAATAAGTGTGCTTATTTTTTTAATTAATTTTCTTTCAAAGAAGAGTGTCACTCACGAAACAGTATTTTACGTTCCTTTGAAATGCTAATATCTTTAAACAAACATGACAATAATCGTTCTAAGATATAGTAAAAGAGACTGTAAAGAGAGTTATAGTGAATATTATGGTACTATGATAGCTTCTTTCAAATATTAACTCATTTTTCTTGGCTGAAATATATACAAATTTACCATATTTTAAACCGTTTTATCTTCGTGAATTATTTATACGGAACATCTATTCATTTGATGTGTATGCTGAGGATAAAGTTATTTCGCATGAAATACATAAAAAAAACTTCTGAGAAAACAAGAATAAAAATGAAATGTAATTCATCAATACTCGTTTCCATGGTATCTATTATTATAATGGGAAAGTTATTTTGACGAACTAGTGTAAGACAGCACCGGTGGCCTAGTGGATAAAATGTCCGCCACAGATGGAGATGGGTTTGATCCCCGGCTGAGTCATACCAAAGACTTATAAAAATGGAACTAACAGCTGCCTCACTTGGCGCTGAACAGATAAGTGGTCAGTGTTAGAACTAGTCGGTCTGGTGTCAGGATAATATGACCGGGTGGGACATCATGCTGCATGTTTGTGTCATGATGCCCCAGTACTACTATAAATTGACACACGGCAGACATCGTAGCGATATGACTGAAGTTTTTTTTAAACTACGTTAAAAATCCAAATCTCATACACACACACACACACACACACACACACACACACACACACACACACACACACACACGCGCGCGCGCGCGCGCGCGCGAACTAGTATATATATGGAAAATCACGATCAACCTCATTTTTCCAGGTATTGCTCTCGTTCAAAAGTTTCAAAATCAAAATTGAAAATCACTAAACCAGATAAACCAGTTAGTATTTTAAAGGTAATTATTATTACTAGACAGCAAATAGCGCCAAACCACAGTGTACAAAATAATACAGCTCTCAGAAAGGTGATGCAGATATTTCATCAATTTAGCATGATAGCAATGAAAAGATATTATGTATATATATATATATATGTGTGTGTGTGTGTGTGTGTGTGTGTGTGTGTGTGTGTGTGTGTGTGTGATTCCTTTGGTTATCATTCATACATCGTACATATTATACATATATTTTATTTATACACATGATTGCACTTAAAATGGAGTTACGATATGCTCCGGGCAACCGTGTTTTGATCGAGAGAATAAACTCCTCACATCGCTGCAAGTGTGTCCGCTACAGAATGTAGTTCTATGATTTTTCTTGTTCACAATCACAACAACAAATTTATACGTTGATTGTTTTCTTTTTGAGTATCTATTTTTATTCACATGTATTAGATCAATATAAGACACAAGATTTAAATATGAAATGTGTTTTTATGAAGAAAGTAGTGCACACAAACACGGTTAGCTTCCTGTACACTAAACCTGAACTGCCAGACATTCACGTACTGGCGTGTGGAAATTAGAGTGGAATAAAAACTAAGCTAAATGACGAACAAACAAGAGCTAATTAAAATATTTGTAGGTATTGATAGTTCATATAACTCATTATCATTATTCTGCTTTAATTAACATTTTTAAAGACTATATATTTCTCTCTGTCTATCTGTCTCTATGTATATATGTCTGTCTTTGACAGTATGTCTGTCTCTTTGTATGTCTGTCTGTCTCTTTGTCTCTCTATTTCTCTGTCTGTCTCTATATCTGTCTCTCTGTCTCTCTCTCTAGACGGTTTGACTCAACCTTGCCATCATTCACATGTCCAGAAATGTCGTCAAATTACACAAGCAAAAATTCCCAAGGCTGATAAATTATTTGATCAATTTTACAAAGCTTACTGTCCTTCGCTCTTTTCTGTTACTTAGTTTAAGAGCATGGACTCAAAACTACATACATACATACATACATACATACATACATACATACATACATACATACATACATACATACATACATACATACATACATACTTACATAATTACATACATACATACATACATACATACATACATACATACATACATACATACATATATATTTTTAAAACGATGCTGGTTTATATAATCCATTTAATGATGATTGCATCGAGATAAGCAAAATCAACCGTAATAGCATGTTATTTCAAACAGTACCGTATGACAAGAAATACATGGTATTTGAACCAAAATGTTATGTTTGTGTCAGTTTACAGAGCAACTTGAAGATCTGTTAATTATAATAATAATCGGTTATTTTTACTACATGAGTCTGCACGACAAATCTTGTAGTTTGTCTACACTGTCACCATCTCATACAAGGAACACTCATCGTCTTTATCTGTTACTTTTACGACAGCTTTTTAGTTCGTAATCCATTTAGGCACATATATGTATGAGCTTCGTCGGAGAAGTTGATATCCATCCGAATGCAATGTTAAGATATTAATACTAAGATTTAATTTGTACTGTAAAAATTGGAAATGTATCATAACACACGAAAGTTTAATGACATTAATCGTTTCACTTATGTTAAATATAATTAAAGTCACTGTTTTGTAGTAAAACTTCGTTTACTAGCTTGCCCGATGTTCTGGATGATTCGTTTGCGAAGTCTGATCTTTAAGCCTAAACAAGTTATCACAGTTTGTATTAAGTTAACGATTTTTGGAATATCGGTCTTTAAATATGGTTTAAATTCAATGATATATTTATATAAATTATAATTGCTACTTCGTAAAATCATTAGTAGTTTAAATTTCTCGTAATGAATTTTGATTTATTCGTGACAATTATATTTAAATGTGCTTGCATATACGATTCAATTATTTTCTGTCTGAACACGCTTACAAGATGTTTGTACTTTTCCTAACTTGTTTCGATATTAGTTCACGAATGATGAATGTCGTTAGTTCAATTTCCTTAAGAACAAACTTCATGTGTATTTAACTGTTTTGATTTATTTAATTGTAATTATTTCAATATTTAGTTCTTTATTTTGTAGTCAAGACAACTGACCTCTAGCATGGACAGGTTTAATAACTCTTTCGTACCGTGAATTGTGTCCCTTTGGTTTGTCGTGACGTATCTGAATCTGTCTAATTACACGGTTGTATTTAATTGGATCGTTTGTGGTCGAAACGAAAAGATTGGAGCTCCAGACATAGTTAACTCTGTATGCATAGAGAAACTGTTCTCCAGACATTTAAGGTGTATCGCAGGCTAATACCAAACATCTGAATCCTGTTTTATTGAAACAAATGTATCAACTAGAGAGGAAAATGTGTGCAAATTAATAATGAGAAATGTTTGTCTTCAGGAAGGATTTGAACCGGTGACTTCTGATAACGCGTTTCCATCTGTACCCCGATCGTAATTATTAACACTGCGAAACTTGACTGCATGCTAGTAGACAATACTATTTCAATAATGCAATCATAGTTTTTCCCCACATGCTTTTAAATCAATATAGTTCGCTTAATTTCAAAATAAAAGTGTAGCATCTATTTTAGCAATATATATTCTTAGTATTTTATTTTGTGGTGTATTTTTAAACAGTAGACGGAAACAATAATACCTGGTGCAAAGATATTTACAACTATATCAGAAACGAAAGCAATATGTATAGAATAACTAATGTTTTTACACCACATTAGAGTAAATAATATTGAGTTCACAGAAAAGAAAATGGTTTGTACTGTATTTGAAACTACATATCGTGAAACAATTTCTAATGTATGATATGTACAAATGTATGTACATATCGTGAAACAATTTCTAATGTATGATATGTACAAATGTATGTACATATCGTGAAACAATTTCTAATGTATGATATGTACAAATGTATGTACATATCGTGAAACAATTTCTAATGTATGATATGTACAAATGTATGTACATATCGTGAAACAATTTCTAATGTATGATATGTACAAATGTATGTACATATCGTGAAACAATTTCTAATGTATGATATGTACAAATGTATGTACATATCGTGAAACAATTTCTAATGTATGATATGTACAAATGTATGTACATATCGTGAAACAATTTCTAATGTATGATATGTACAAATGTATGTACATATCGTGAAACAATTTCTAATGTATGATATGTACAAATGTATGTACATATCGTGAAACAATTTCTAATGTATGATATGTACAAATGTATGTACATATCGTGAAACAATTTCTAATGTATGATATGTACAAATGTATGTACATATCGTGAAACAATTTCTAATGTATGATATGTACAAATGTATGTACATATCGTGAAACAATTTCTAATGTATGATATGTACAAATGTATGTACATATCGTGAAACAATTTCTAATGTATGATATGTACAAATGTATGTACATATCGTGAAACAATTTCTAATGTATGATATGTACAAATGTATGTACATATCGTGAAACAATTTCTAATGTATGATATGTACAAATGTATGTACATATCGTGAAACAATTTCTAATGTATGATATGTACAAATGAATGAATTTCTCGCTGGTTAGTCTGTCAAGGAGCCAAAACATAATGGCATTTATTTACATTGATAAAATCCAAGTAGACAGCGGTTTTTATTTGTACTTCGGTCTTAGTGGTCAATAAATTTTAATGATTACAAACTGTCAACAAAATGTGCTGCTCTAGTGATTTTCAATATTTGTTATTCATGTCCTCGTATCCCCATACGAATTATAAAACGCTTAATAGCGATATGTCTAGCTCTCCTAAATATACACTATTTAGCAATAACGGCTAAAATAAAAATAAAATGAATATATCTATCTCGTAGATATACATTGTGATTCGACCAATGCCTGCCTCTCTCTCTCTCTCTCTCTCTCTCTCTCTCTCTCTCTCTCTCTCTCTCTCTCTCTCTCTCTCTCTCTCTCTCCATTTTTCCATCCAACAATGTAACGTTTGATGCCTAGTTGCATTCTTCAGGTACAAGTTTTCGACATTATATTTTCTAAACTGGTTTACACAATGAATACGTGGCAGGTAACGTGCGTAGAAAGGTAAGCGATACGCACGCGTACAGTTAAACTTGAATGTAAACCCCTATATTGACTCGTTTTGTTTGGGGATTGAGACAACACTAACACGTACAGGTTATTTAGAACCAAAACAATAGGAGTAAAATGTTTTACCCAAGAACTCAATACGATAACCAGCTGATAGGATGGTGAAATTGAACCCCGTACCCTTACTGTTGCAAGTTTGTCACGCTAACCACTCAGCTACCTCGGCTTCCAATGTGTAATTTTATTATTGATATTTCTTTAATTTTGTTTATTGTGTACATTCTGATAATAATTTTCTAATTCGATTGTTTAGCATGAATTTACCGTTCTGACATATCACTTAACGCATTTTGTATAATAATAGTTTTGTTGTTGTTTTTGGGTTTAACGCCATTTTCAGCACACGATAGGCTATACATGGCGGCCAGTATTATTGGTAGAGGAAGAACCCGAGGAGGCATCCCCCCCCCCCCGAAAGAGACACAGACCCACGACAAGCTACTGTCAAGTTTTTTCTCTCATAAAACTACATTAGCCGAATCTTAGACTCGAACCCACGCAGACAGAGGCAAGCCGGCAGTGATCTAACGGAAAACTCTTTAGACCACTCGGCCACTCGGGGCCCCAATAATAGTTTTAGCTGCAGTCATATATCTTGAAAGTTATTATAAGTATTGTGTTGTCAAGGCATGATCAAGATGTGTATTGAAAATGAGTCAGTTTCCTTGATATTTGATAATGGACCTTTCATACAGTTCGACTGGCCAGAGAGGTTGATACTTGTGAAACGGATTCGCCATCTTTTGAGAGACAAAATAAGTCACGCATACATGAACGGAATGCAGACTAAAATTCAAGTGCACTTTTCAAACGCAGCACAATTTTATGGAAAGATTCGTGAAATTGAATTAAGTCTCTGTTAGAATATATATATATATATATATATATATATATATATATATATATATATATATATATATATATATATATATATATATATATATATATATATATATATATATATATATACACACACACACACACACACACACACACACACAAAGGAGCCATGTTTATGTTGTTGTAGGGTTTAACGCCAGTTTTAGTATAAGATAGGCTATACATGGCGGCCAGTATTAATGGTGGAGGAAAAACCCGGAAAACCCTTGAAAGAACCAGCGACCCACGAGAATCTAGTGACAAGCTTTCTCACATACCCACATTGGCCGAATCCGAGACTCGAACCCACGCACACAGAGGTGAGATGGAAGTGATCCGTAACGGAGAGCGCTTTCGGCCACTCATGTTTAAAGAGAACATATGCAAAAGAATGCACGCATTCGGAGAAGAATACAGTGGAGAAAACAAAAAGGAAATATGAAAGAACAGCAATTCAAATGTCTCGATCCAATGTATTCTCTCGCAAAATATTATTTTCTGTCGGTCTCATTTTATCGACCAGACATGATAAACATAAATGCATCTCGCAGTCGACTACAGTTCCACGGCGGGACAACCTTTAAGGTGTTGCAGGTGATACATGCCTCTAATGAAAGATTCAGTCCTTAGATTTTCTACCGACATCATGCAATGGTATAATGAGCGAAACGTGACGTTCTTAAGGGGGTGGGGATGGTGTTGTATTATCAATGTGGCTAGTACAATTGCGTTTCTGCTAAGCTAATTGATTAAAAGTGCGGTAATTAAATATATAAAATTAAGTATATTTGATTGTATATGTTCATATTTATGAGGGTACTGACATTACGACCACCCACCAAAATCAGCAGAAGCGTTTTCTGTAAATTCGTCCAGATATCTAATACATTACCGTGGTAATCCAACTAGTATGTATCACTTTTGCTATTTTTATTGCTATAGTGCACTTTACACATAGGTACATAAAGACGAAAACCTCAAAAATCATGTGCATGCCAATAAGAACACACTATGGTATCAATGACTTATAAATGTAGCTCCTTCGTCAAACAGGTTGTTCGTCTTCAGCATCCTTCCGGTTTATGATTGGGACTCGTCTGATATATTTCAGAAATGTATACAGTTTCACTTGTATTATCTATCATCGTGTGCAAAATCGAAGGTATATTGTTTAACTCAAGAACTGGCCACAGTTCGAAAGGTCAAAGTTGATTAGTTATCCAATTAGATTTATTTAAACTAAAGTTAACGTTTCCGACCTATGACATGCCTCTGACGTACACTTGAACCTTTGCTTGACGTATAACAAGCACACGCAATTCCTTTAACGGCTCGTGCCATATGTGCGATTTTATAAGCCACACCCTGCGATGTATATAAGCGGATGAAACCAATACGCGGACCGTAGGTTGCATACGCCAGGCTCATAACCATTGTTCCGTCATCAACCATGCAGACATGTTTTGTTTTGTGCACGTCATTTTTCCAATGTTGTTCATATTTTGTTTCATCGTAACAACCACCCACCTTCAAGAATAAAATGAAGGTAATGATGAAAGTGGAGCTGATCAATGCCTTTTCTGAAAACACCCTCCCCGCTTGTGTATAACAGTATAATATCCTACTATATTTGTTTCTCGTTATTATCTAAGGCCAGTAAGTATTATGTTGAATTATGACACAGATGTACAGATGCCTTCAATATGCGTCATATTTCCTTTTTAACCAGCTACACATTCAACCGAATGGCATACTTGCACTACAGAACAGTGACTGCAAAATTTAAGAATGATTATATCCACGCGCCTGTTTGTTATATTGTGGTGTAAGACATTTATAATAAGGTCCATTCCTTTAAACAGTCGATTATTGGGATTTTACAAGATCATAGGTACAATATTCGTTGTCAGCAAGGGAACTTTAGTTGAGGTGTGGAGTGTTATATTGTGAATCGTACAGTGTTATATCACGCATGAATTGTATAGTGTTATATCACGCATGGATTGTATAGTGTTATATCGCACGTGTTGTAAAGTGATATATCACGCATGAATTGTAGTGTTGTATCGCACATGGGTTGAAAAGTGTTATATTGTAAATTGTATAGTGTTACATTAAGCGTGAATTATAAAGCGTTATATTGTGAATTGTTCGTGCTATATCATGCATGAAATGTACAGTGTTAGATCTCGCATGAATTGTAGTGTTATATCACACATGAATTGTAAAGTGTTATATCACGAATGAATTGTATAGTGTTATATCACGAATGAATTGTATGGTGTTATATCACGAATGGATTGTATAGTGTTATATCACGAATGAATTGTATAGTGTTATATCACGCATGAATTGTATAGTGTTATATCACAAATGAATTGTGTAGTGTTATATCACGAATGAATTGTATAGTGTTATATCACGAATGAATTGTATAGTGTTATATCACGAATGAATTGTATAGTGTTATATCACGCATGAGTTAAATAGTGATATATCAAGCACGAATTGTAAAGTCTACTTTCACGAATGAAAAAAGACGAGGATATCGGTGATAACGGTACAAATGAAAAATGCTTTTCGGAATCTCTGCATGTTAGGTCTAAATCCCAAATGAAACGTAGAACACTCAAACACACTGTGTCATGTTTTGTCTAAATTCTGTAATCATTACATTAGTATTACAGTAGCAGTTGAATAATGGTGTTACATTGTTACATTTAGATTCATTAATTAAAATTTATATACTACATTTACTTCTGGTTAATATTCCATTTTTGTAAGATCTCTGATGCCAAAAAATATAGATGCACTGTTCATAAGTTTAGGTGTCTGGTGATTTCATCTCCATACCTTATATGATTTTTTTTTTTAGGAAAGCATTTTCCTTAAGAGGAAAAACAAAATAAATGTATATGCATATTTAGTTGTATACAATTTATACAACAATATATTTCATTGATGCAATATTTAAGTTGTTGTGTGATGTGTCTTTATATGTGAAGATATTCCGCACATACAAGTATCCATATTTACCACGTACATACAATTATTCAAACTTTCCAGCCAAGAAAACATAATATAAAATCATCTTACAATAAAATATGCCTGCAATAAACCATTCAAGTGGCCTTGACATATATATTTATTAATTATATACGGTGTTTTATGTATAATTTTATGATTACACTTAGAGGAAAAGAGGTTTGTTGTGCCCACTTGAATGTTATATTTAATACCACGTACAACGGTGGTATGCGTCGATGTTTATTTAACCCTCTTTAGCGTTCTCTTTAATACAAAGTTACTTTGCAAGGACCCATTTCTTCGTTTCATATTTGATAAGTTACTGTGAATTTAATTCAATTCGGGATCAGACACATAAAAAGATCGGAGTAATCGAGGGAAAAAAAATGTATTTACGCTAAATCTTATCGTACACGAACTGCACTCTCAGTACTATAAACTCGATAACACTAAATAAAAGATGGATTTATCGAGTACGTTAGGTTATTAAATTTTAGACTAAATTAAAAATAGTGATGAAGACGTTGGAATCGTACGTACGCCACTTGAATAGGATGCCGTAGTGGTATGATACTGTATATACAACATTGGTCAAGCTCACAACGATTCCTCTTCTTACACCAAAAATTTGAAGCAATATTTGTAAGAGCTTTCTAAAGATCGCTCCGTAATTATTTCACATTATTTACAAGTTAACTAATGTAGATATGTCAAGCAGAGAATACAATCTTGTCATTACTTGCTTAAAAGTCAAGTCAAACTGCAGAGAACAAATATCCTGATCTACCGTCGCATTATGCGCCTTTAGATCAGGGTCTATGTTGTTTGTTCTATTGGTTACTCTAATAAACTACAAAGACTCAGATCTGCCGGCGCAGTACGCTCAGTTTGAAGCTGGGTTCGTAATATAAGCGATTACATTCGGCACATGTACTAAGGTCAATTTCTGTTCGCTGTTTCTTACAAAATCAAGGGCCATCATCAACGTAGTGCAGATGTTTACGAGAGAGTGAATATGCTGCCAACAGTGATGGATGACGGTCTGTTTAATATTGCCGTTTCATTAAATGGACTTAATGATATGAATGTAACTGTTGAAAAGGTAGACAAATTCATTTATGCCAATTTTCCAGCCTTTTACATAAACTGTTCGGCAAATAGCAGCGGGGTTATTAAACGTTTCATGCATGAGCAAAAAACAAATCTATGACGTGTAATAAAGAAATGTTCTTCTGCATTTAGATTCAATGTAAATGGTATAGGTATCTGTTAAAATGTAACACTTTTACTTGCGGTACGAAATCTCTATTTAACTTTGAATACTTTACACAAATATGATAGTGTTGTACCTGTTTATGTCTTTGACAGCAGGTAAAATTTCGAATCTTCTTGGATAATTATTCGATCGATTGAACATTTATCTGGCTGTTGGTTCTCTCTCTCTCTCTCTCTCTCTCTCTCTCTCTCTCTCTCTCTCTCTCTCTCTCTCTCTCTCTCTCTCTCTCAAAAATAAGAAGCTGGATGTGCGGATTAAATAGTTGTTGTATGCGTGAGTTTCCTGTTCCATTGTGTTCCCTGTGTGATTCGGTTCCGAGGTTCCAATATGCATATTGTCTGCGTGTAATTTTACCTTAATTATATATATTTGAAAATGCTCTCATTTATCTTGCTATTATATATTTATTGCAGCGAAGGTCAACTTCTTTTCTTGCAGAGTGCAGATGTCTTGAGAACGGTCCGGCTTATATTTATCGTACGTCATGAATTGAATCTACACGGCTGTGTTTCGATATATTATATTTATCGTCATGAATCCACATGGCTGTTTTATAGGTGTTCTAAATAGGTGTGTTGTTAGTTGGTGGAGACTGAGGTATTCGCTTTTATGTATGATCTGTCCATCCATCTGTCTTAAAAATCATGACACCTTAAGAATATATATGGATGGATAGGTAGTAGGTAGGTAGGCAGGCAGGCAGGCAGACAGGCAGACAGACAGACAGACAGACAGACAGATAGATAGATAGATAGATAGATAGATAGATAGATAGATAGATAGATAGATAGATAGATAGATAGATAGATACAGTCCGTTGCTTGTTTAACCTTTACTAACACATTTCGTCGTTTTAGAGATAATATTTGCTTCAAGTGAGTGAATAACATATATATTTTGTCGAGTGGATTAAAAAAATCAGTATGTTTACAAATGAGTTTAAACATATCCGTTATTCATTCATAGCAAGCAAGTTTTCTTTATATTTTATGTACAAGCGTAGTGGCTAGCAAGTCGTATAACATAATGAAGTTTTAACAGACTTTTCTTAATGGATCCCACGCGATGCCAGAGGTTTACCGTTTATGTTATGCTGTGTTTGTGAATATTTTGCACAGAAAGCACATAATTCTTCTCGCCAGTTCAAAGTAAAATAGCACACCAGAAACAAACTTTGCACCCTGTTAAATTTGAACTCGATTCGTCTTTAACGGGAGTCGTCGACACTTTTACCGTTCTAGCACGGAAGCATATACATGTAATTATCATTTTAAATTTCCTGGTTATCATGTTATCCGTGTCCATTGTCCACCAGTGAAAAGTATTTTATTATTCTACTCAGTGAAATATCAAGAATATGTCTCAGAAAATCAAGTAATTCGCTGAATTGCATAGAAAAATAATAATTAACTTTCATTTGCATCTCCACTCAGAAAATATACATCATTTTTTTCATTTTATTTTTTTTGCGGTTACTGGTTGTCCAATAAACAGGGGGTTCCTGATAGCTTACAATAAAACGATCTCAAACTTAAAACGCAATTCTCAGTTACAGAGCATCTGTAAAAGAATTCTTCAGAGCAAATGCATTATTTATGTATCCTAAATTCCTAATAGTTTTATATTGTCTCTTTTATTTTAATTCTTAACAGTAAGGAAATGATTTAATTTTATAACGTCAGGTGTACACCCTAGGCTGAATGGGATATAAACTTTGTATCGCGGCATGTCTCGTTTCACTTTTGAGAAACCTACAAGACACATCCAGTACATACGTACGTTTAAAAAGTCGAATACTTAAAATTATGTATTATATACTTTATTCCAAATAAAATTGCAAACACATACACCTCCATTGACCGAAATCGCGGTCACCAATACCAGTTTATGTATGGTACACAAAACAATCGATTTCAATGGTCAATTCAACATGAAATGTTGTCAGCTAACGACTTGGACATCAAAGCAATACGTCACAATAATGCCATTTTGCCAATATCTGTTCTGGCGTTTCCTTATGATGTTTTTTCCCCACTATCTTGCATTTACCGTGACTATATAGACACAAGCTGGAAACGATATAAGCCATGCAACATTTGACTCCATGAAGATCGATCGTGACTGAGTACAGTACAACACAGCAACTACTTCACTCGAGTACCATGAGAATTCGGACGTACTAAAACGTGGTCATACATACATACATACATACATACATACATACATACATACATACATATATATATATATATATATATATATATATATATATATATATATATATATATATATATATGCACACACACGCACACACACACATATAACATCAATTAGTCCCACTGTGATTCTTATTTAAAGAGATTAGAAAATTTCTCATATCATATACTTTCTGTTTGTAGACTAGACTAGTTGCGGTGCGAGGGTTTGAGGCGCTCACTGGCAATGTTCTTTTGTGGCAACCCTACCAAGGCGCCTTCGGGCAATGTTCTTTAAATGTGCCCCTACTTTGCTATAAATAACAGCTCAAGTCAGTTGTCTATCCCGCTCCTAAATTAAGTTTTGTGAATTAGAGTAAGGTGAAGATACAATATTATGAAAGCATAATAAAATAAAAGAAGCTCAAATGGCGTAACGTTCTCTTCGTGGCGCCTGAGGGAAAATTGCTCCTTCCCATGCCTCGAAACAACCCCGTCCCACCTTTTTTGCGCCGCCACTGACCTGAACACTATATACATTTTATCTGATTAACTAATATTTTAGTTAATGTAATTCATCACACTGTATAAAGTGAGAGCGGGCAGTAGGTTAAGACAGCACTGTGTCTCTACTCTTTGTCTCTTTCGTTGCATCTTTCATCGGATTTTCATTGGTTATGTTCATCGATATCATATATTGGATACCAAATTCGTGCTCGGTTCATAATCTTCCATTCAGAGAAACTAAACAAATAATGGCAAAAAGAACGTTAATTTACTTTTTATTGGGTAAAGTTCCAATTTCAGATGTGCTTCAGCGTGTTTCTTGATGACAAGCGTGAATTCTTTCTATACACGACAGCTTGGAGATAATCTCGTCAAATTTGGTTGACATTATTTGGGTGTTTAGCAGCCGCTGTTCGAAGTCTACTGAAGAAAATATGCATTTTGGAGCTGGAAGATTAACTGGGCAAAATAAGTCATCAATCGCTGTAAAACTTCATTGTGCATGTTAATATGTTGTTCTGTGCCTCTTTAGCCCATGGCGTGAATAACTGTCTTTTCTGTCGCTTGAATTAGTAATGCGATCATTACGTTTTTGATGCGATAGCTCACATGAACTCATGATAATTAATTTTTCCAGTAATATCAACAAATGTATTACTTCAGTGCAATATAAATTCCTGGTAGATGATTAGGCTTTCGTTAAAGAATCTACAAAGTTGCCTCCGAGCTAGCACCAAAAGATTGCTTCTCTCCAACAGTGGCCATTTTCTATCATATGATTTGCCTCTAGACACAAAAAGTATGTTATTCCTGTTGACAAATTAGTAATAATGAATTATGCCTGCAAAGATTCCAACACTATCTGATGGTATTTATATATAAGACAATGTCATTATTCTGCTTGTTATGTGTACAGTCAACTGTTGTTATTCTTGATTGTGTTGTGACATCATGCACGATTCTTATTTCTTCCTTCACGGATGAATAGCTCACTTGAACGATGAAAGATTGTCTTGTCAGCGTTGGTCTCTCAAACTCTGAACCAACCATGTCGTGATTGTTGGTTTGAAAACATCCATCCCATTGACTATGTAAGCAACGAGGGGGGGGGGGGGGAGATGGGGCAACTTTTTGGGGTGGGGAGGACCACAATTAATGTTTCATTTTGAAATCTCTGGCTTAAATTTTTTACATTTTGAGCTAATATGTTTAACGTTTTTAACTATCTAAAGGCCAATCTGAGGCATATCTACTGTATAAGTATGGTTACTGTCCATGAAATAGGGAGGCGATCCAAAAATACGTGTTAACTTGAGAGGGACACCCCTTCCCTCAAGGCCCCATTGCACAATCTGGGCTTTATGAGACTGTCTATCTGACCTGCAATAATGGTGATTTTTTTAATCTGAGGCTAGCAAAAAGAAACGACTGCGACCAGGTTGATTCAGGTTGAATATCTGAAAGATTTTTTTTATTGGTTTATATTTTGCTTGCGTGAACAAACCCCATGGCGAATCGCTAAGTGCGAAAAATTTAAGAGATTCGGAGGGCTGTCCAGGCTGGTTTTCAATTCGCTAAATTGTTTATCAAGCACATCCCTCGCAATTGAACCCGGGTTGCTATAAAATGAACACCCCAATCGAGCATAGAGGATGGTTCATCACCCTACCCAAAGTTGTCCCCCTCACCTTTTTGGATGTCCATCTTCTGCTGCTATGTTAAATGTTAAAAATCAACACAATTATTCACAGACTAGTTCATGACGTGTCACGATCTTTTTCAAGTCTAAAACATTATTCAAATCTCACAAGGATACTCACCGAATCATTTGTCTTTTCAAATGAAGCCATATTGAAGGGGGGAAAATGTGAGGAGTAAAATATAAAAACCAATTGTTTGTGAAACCATCTATTTTATTGTAACGAGTTTAAGCTTGAATTTATAAAGACCTGGGCATTTTGCTGTTAACACTATACCTTTTCACTCAAAGGGGTGTGGTGGTGGTGGTATCTGATGTTGAAAGTAGCTCTAAGGTCCACCTGATAAGGTCCACCTGATTCTTCCCTTCCTCTGCACTTACATTTGATGGTCCACCTGATGTTTCTCCTGCTGGTCACTTTTCTATCATTTAGCTCGGGTTTGAAAGTTTGTCATTTTTGCATTGAAATTCATACAAATTTTATGGTACAGCCATAAGCACTATAATGACATGCTTGTGTGCTAATAATTTAATAATTTAACTTAATTAACTTTAAATTTAATAATTTAACTTAAATTAATAATTTAATAATTTAACTTAAATTAATAATTTAAATTTAATAATTTAACTTAATTTAAATTTAATAATTTAACTTAATTAAAATTTAATAATTTAACTTAATTAACTTTAAATTTAATAATTTAACTTAAATTAATAATTTAAATTTAATAATTTAACTTAATTAAAATTTAATAATTTAACTTAATTAAAATTTAATAATTTAACTTAATTAAAATTTAATAATTTAACTTAATTAACTTTAAATTTAATAATTTAACTTAAATTAATAATTTAAATTTAATAATTTAACTTAATTAAAATTTAATAATTTAACTTAATTAAAATTTACTAATTTAACTTAATTAAAATTTAATAATTTAACTTAATTAACTTAAAATTTAATAATTTAACTTAATTAAAATTTAATAATTTAACTTAATTAAAATTTAATAATTTAACTTGAGAAACAGCTTCTTAATGATCAGCACTAAAAACATCAAAGATGATGTAGATCCATTTACGACACAGTCGCAAAATGGGTCGAAACCGTTTACAATTTCAAGATAATATTGTTATGGAATCGCAGTCTACCTTCATGAAGAGAACATAAAAAGTGATCGGTAATCTAAACCAGTTTAGTCTGACTTTTATTTGCTCACGATCGGCTGCTACCAATACCCGCTGCTACCCCCAGCAGACAATATAAACAATTTTCCTTAAGGTGTGTTCATTTTGAGTTAAGAGGATGGTTCCAGCTACCTTTGAAAAGAGACTTGGTGAACTAAAGTGATACTTTAGAAGGCGAAGATACAGAAACAAATGCATTGCTACAGCTATTACCAAAACTTGTCGCCTCGAAATAGTAAAGAAGGTATACCATCCATCGCGTAGCGCCGGTGCAAGGCATTTTGGTGCCCTAGGCGAGATCAAATATCTGGCGCCCCCTTCCACTCACGCCCTCCCCCCCATCATGAAATAAACCCTTAGCCCAGCGCCCTAGCGGAAGCGCCGGCCCTGCATCGCGTCCCCATCTTGGTTACAAACCCTACCTATCTACCCAGCTCTAGTTTTACAACAGACTATTCAAAACCAGATGGAGTATTCTGAACGCATGAAGGGCATATTTCAAGGAAGTTAATACGGTTACGTACCGTAGACCTAACGCATCTCAAAGACCGTATTCAATGAGACGAAGTAACTTTCCAGTCAAGACCACAGCTTCATGAACAAACTTCTGCAAAGAAACGCGTTCTTTAATTTTCAAAAATATGCAGAGACTAAATCGTTCAGATAATCGAAGACAGGATTTATTTTAACTCTCAGTCCGAATTTCGGATGTCGTACCAAACATAGTACCTGTTTCCTGATATTCCTTGCCAATTGATTTTTAAAAAAAGTGAATATCCACACGACTCACGTTCACAACAAAATCAACGCGAATCGGGCATTCAGTCGAGTCCTTTAAAACACTACGATACTACCGATTAGGTTTAACCGGATTCGGACGATTCGCGTACGACACTGGATACTTCTTTTGAAATCTAATTGGAAATTTGGACTATTTAAATAAAAAGTCTAACTTTCCATTCAAATCTTATCAAAATTCCAATCAGCCGTCAGGTTATAACACTATACAAGTTTTGCAATAATATTTACCTAAACAAATATTCCATTGCTGTCTACGTGAATTATCAGCATCATTTATCTTGTTCGGTATCCCGCTAAAATATTCTTATGACATTTTATTTACTATCTAAGCACCAATTTTTACATGGGTATAGTTTCTTATCTACATATATATTGTAGATGGCGTTGATTTTCGTCACGTGTTTTCCCGCCCTTCGTCCTGTCTGGAATTATGCCAAAATATATGGGTTCCTACTTTTGATTTTTGTTATACATCGGAAGATCATAATAGATATGAAGTTTATCCGTTTTTATTACCCTTTTTTCAATCATTACTTCTCTTTTTCTTCTGTTCCTATAAAATCTTGTTCGTACATTACCCGTCCATTAAACATGTGGAATCTAGATTTTGTTTATGGCCTTTGCTTTTAATGTTTGCTTGAAAATAACACTGCATTTAAAGTGTTGGTATAAAGCAATTTGATATATCAGATTGTGATCCGCCCATGGCGCAATAATCCGCATATATCGGTACATGTATAAACATTCTAGTGACCGTCTGCAGTTGGTTCTAGATCAATGATGAATTTCCACACAATCATTAGTGACGTATGAAAAAAAAAAACGATAAAAAGTATCATTAATGCCCTCTTTCTAAATGAATTTATTATGGTACACATTTTCATCACAATCCATTCTGATTTCTGACCCACCCAACCCCACCCCCCGAAAAACAACGCGGAAATGTGGAGTGAGAGATAAAAGGAATTTGTGATGGATTAAAAAACCTTGATATGGAAATTACAGATGGGCAGTGGCAGATGCTTTACCTGCTCTGGAAATGGACACATCCGCCCTTACACGAGTCTCCTGCTGCCTTGCGGGTCGGCTTTGGTTAGCCAAAAGCTAAGGGTGTAAACCCAAATAAGAAAATCTGGAGTGGAGACCCTAAGGCAGCTGGGCGATGTACTACATCCCTTTCTGGCAACTCCTTGGTGTAAAGAGGGATGGGCTCCGCCAGACGACTTTTGCCCAAGACACACTGATAATGCTGGAGGTAGACAGAAAAAAATAGTGGACTGTCAACATCACAGAATAGAACAGGAAACGTTTTGCGGACACACAGGCATTGGCACATGATCAATACAAGTGGAGGGAATTTGTCAGATGCATTGCCTCACTAGGTCAAGAGACTGATCATGATGATAGAAATTACATAAAGTAACCAACAAGAATATGGTCGTCGTGACGATACGTGTGTACTTTCCTTGGGATTTATTTATGGTGTTAATAAATGATACAAAGTTGCAAACCATTTCAGCATTATAAATTCTTCGGTTACGTTGTACGCATACTGTGATGTATCGAATGTTTTGTTTTTGTTGTCGCTATTTAAAATAATATAGTCTTGGAATAATCGAGTATTAGCAATTAAATATGGTCACTTTTACTGTTACTAAAGCGAAATAATGACTTAGATCAACTGTAAATATATTTTAAAAAATGTAATTACATCTGGTTGGTTTGTCATTTTGCTTAGTTAATATTCCACATTAATTTACATGAGTTTGTAGGTTATTGGCTTAGCGTTCATGTGAATGGCGTATCCAACAAAGTGTTTGCTGTGCTCTACTTTTATTATTAAAAAATCATCTGTCATGTTTAAATCATAAGTGTGTATTATATTGATTTTATCACTCTGAAGAAAAATAGAAACTAACAAAGAAAACAATCAACTTATCAATATGCATAGGTGATTGTAAATAGCCACAACAAAAGGCAAAGAACTACATTTTGTAGCGGACACACTCTAGAATGTGAGGAGTTCATTCCCTAGGTCAATACACATCTGTCTATAATAAATCTGAACTCCGTTCAAAAGGCGAATATATGTATTTGTATGTGATATATATATATATATATATATATATATATATATATATATATATATATATATATATATATATATATATATATATATATATATATATATCAGTTTTTATTACCTTTTTTGAATCGATCGATTATGAGCTACAATAGTTTTATGTATTTATAAGATTTCTGAGTATGGATTTCATTGCATGATAAATAGCCATTCCCTATTTTCATTACATCCGAAAGAAATAAAATCAACAGTAAATCACAATGGCTCCCACTTGTCGCAGAACAAATCCAAATGAGATGTTTGTCCACTTCAATTTACATTCTTAGGAAAAGAATCGTCAACACTATAATAACTTAGAAATACAAAAGCAAATGAAATGTTTTTAAGCTTTCGTTTGAACACTTTCAAATCTCATTGTCCCGGATTGGCGAGTTACAAGGCAAACAACGTATTATTGATTTAATTGTAATATCATTTATTAAGTTCTGTCAGATGGACTAATCCGCTGGCGTGTATTATTTGTTTTGAACAAATGTAAACTTCTACCCGCCTTTTGGTGCTGTAACTATAGCTTTGGTCAGTCGGTATCTGAGCGGTACTTATGTCCACCCGGCATCTAATATTAAACAAATATGGGAGGAAATCATAGTCTGTGTCAATACACTAATCTACAATGAACTAGACATTTATTTCTGATTGGTTTTAAGATCCTGCGCTGACTGGTCGTTCTATTTACCCAGTAAATACGTTCAGCTTGAACAAGTGGCACAAATACCAGTCTGATGTATTAGTAATAAAAAAAGGGAGATTTCCTTTATTGTTAAACTTTGTCATACTTTGATCAACACAAGCCTGGCACCCTCAGCATCTAAAAGGCTATAGCTGAGTTGGATAGCATTAATTTCAAAAACAAGAAATATGTATCTAATATTTTACTTCTTACCAGAAAAATAATAACATGGGAAACTACGTCATTTAATATTTTCGGCACACGATGCAAAGCGGCAATTGTACTTACACATAGTTTAGGAACAATAATGTCGTTGAAAAAAAAAAAAAAAGAAAAGAAGAACAAAGAATATAACTTTAGGAAATGTAACATTTTAAGCATTAAAATCTTTTTTTTTCTTACCAGCAAAAACCCCGGTATTTTATTTTTTAAAGAATTGTAAGAATTCTTGAATATCTGCCAAGTAGCTGATTATTGAAGCTATTTCCCATTAGTCAGTACAATACGAATTGTCTGAATCCGCTGTTTTCTATCTTGCTTTATGTCATTCATTAAGATTACGGATACAAAACTTATTAGTATCAATATTAGTTTCTTATTATTATCAATATTAGTATTAGTATTATGAATTGATGCAGAGCGGCAATCGTACTTACAGACTGATAGATTCATTGATCCTTAACGGATCATCAGCTAAGATTTAAGATAGATTAACTGATGCTGAACAGTGCGTTAACATTAACCTTGGACAAACAGATCGATTGATGCTGAATGGCACATCAACATTGATCTAGGACTTTCAGAGAGATCAATTGATATATTGATTGATTGATGCTGAACTGAACTGGAATCGATATATTCATGAATGCTTAATGGTACATAAACGATGGTCTAGGACTTAACGATGTGTAGATTAATTGATGCTGCACGGCACATCAGTTCGTATCTAGGACTTACCGATAGATAGATTAATTGGTAGGGAATGGCAAATTAACATTGATCAAAGACATAGGTGACGGCCTAGTGTTGTTCCGATTATCCATTATAATCGATCATCAGTTGGTTGAGCAGATAATCGATTGTGAACTCCATAATCGATTGTGTGTAAAGGGAGACTACTTTTTAGGTGTATGCAAAGCACAAAGGTTAGTAAAACTCCCAGCCACTAAAGTTGACCTGAAATTTATGAATTCCCTTCACAACATCTCTTGTAGTATTTACAAACAATGACAAACAAGAAAAACATGTCCTTCTATACTTTAAATTATAGACCCATCACATGTGAATGAAAAAATTTTGGGGGATTGTAGCAGTTTTTCAGTTACATATAACTGATCAGCCATAAAAAGTTGCGTTCATTTAACAAAGTTGTAGAACAAAAGTAACACATAATGTAATATTATTGTCAGGTTAAAGTATATATGTCATTAAAAGAGATGTCTTCTATACATTTATAAACACATTGAACTCTTGATCAAAGATATAACTGTTTAACAGAAATTAAAATTCGCTCTTAGTAACCGATTATAATCGATGATCAGTTGGTTAAGGGGAACCGATTATCGATTATGATTTTCTCACCGATTCCCATCACTAGGTGACGATCTACAATTTCATGTTTTGCATAGGGTCAGAATTTTAAAGAGAATGAATTTCCTTGGGTTTTCCCACTCATTATGCTGGCTATTTAAAAAGACCTTGTATATCTTAGGTAGTGTTCAAAGAGCCTAAAATCCGCTTTATTTTGGTATATGATTGATGGGTGTAATATGGGTTATAGAGTATACATCTAGGATATTTGAATATGTTGATTGATTGATGCTGAACTGAATTGGAATCTATATGTCATGAATGGTTAATGGTACATAAACGATGATCTAGGACTTAACGATATGTAGATTAATTGATGCTGAGCGGCACATCAGTTCGTATCTAGGACTTACCGATAGATTAATTGGTAGGGAACGGCAAATTACCATTGATCAAAGACATAGATGACGCTCTACAGTTTCGTGTTTTGCATAGGGTCAGAATTTTAAAGAGAATGAATTCCTTGGGTTTTCTCACTCATTATGCTGGCTATTTAAAAAGACCTTGTATATCTTAGGTATTGTTCAAAGAACCTATAATCCCCTTTATTTTGGTATATGATTGATGGGTGTAATATGGGTTATAGAGTATACAGCTTGGCCTTACTCCATATGTGTATCTTTCAAAAACTGCTAGCTCCGCTTGGTCATTTTTACTTCCTCAACTTCAAAGGTAAATTGTAAACAAAAAGAACCGATACCTTTTTTTTTACATTTTATATATGTAGTAATTCAACCATTATATTGTTTAGTTGGGCAAGATTCATTTTCCCTATTTTAATAAATGCAAAAGATAGTGTACTTGGGACTTTTTTTAGCATAAGGGAGCAGTCATTTTTGTTTCTAGTGTGCTTTTATCCTGTACAGTTTCCATAAATACAATATCCAAAGAAATGTCAGTCACATCACATCAAAGTAGCATAAAGGTATGTCAATTTTCTCTCCAATTAACTGATGATGAATGGCACTTCAACGTTGATCTCAGAGAGATCAATTTATTCCTGATGAAGGACACATCAACGTTGATCTCGGACTTTCAGAGAGATCAATTGATTGCTGATGAAGGACACATCATTATTGATCTAGGACTTACAGAAAGATCAACTGATTGATGGTGAACGGCATATCAATAGGTGAAGCATAGCATATTGCCTGAAAACGCTAGCGGGGCCCCGAGTGGCCGAGTTGTCTAAAGCTCTCACCGTTAAGGACCATTGGCATCTCATCTCTGTCCGCGTCGGTTCGAGGCACGGGTTCAGCCAATGTGGGTATGTGAAAAAGCTTGTCAGTAGCTTCTCGTGGGTCGATGGTTCATTTTGGGGGTTTTCCCAGGTTCTTCCTTCATAATTTCTACTAACCGCCATGTATAGCCCTATCTTGTGCTGAAAAATGGCGTTAAAACCGCCAATAACAGCTAGAAACGCACGATCTGGTGGTAACCTTACCAGCTGTGTTCGAATTGAATTTAAATAAACGCTAATTTAACCCCGATACAAATGATTTATTTCCGCCTGTCAAGTTGATTAAGTTTATAAAATGAGTATGGTAGTATTATATTTAAAATCGATTATAATTCTAGAACAAAATAATTGTCTTGTCTTAGCCTTACTTTTATGTAAATATTATTTGCAAAAGACCTACTTGTCGCCTGAAATTTTTAATTAAAAAGGCAATATATATTTGTCATTGAAAACATACTTTTCATACTTTCTTAAATACTGACGACTTGTTTTTCATATGTTCTTAAATACTCAGTAACAGTTTGCTTTTCATACCTTCTAAAATACTGACGACTTGCTTTTCATACTCTCTTAAACAAAAACGACTAGCTTTCATACGTTCTTAAATACTCACCAATATATACCTTCATACTGAGCAGATTTATACTAATAAAGTATTTAAAAGCACCGCACTTAACTAATTGGTAAATATGTATATGTCACTTTTCTTTAGTCATTTTTAGAGAAAAGAAGATTAAACCTCGACTTTATCTCATTTTTTAAAGTCCGGTTAATACCAGTTCCATGAAATAATTTTTTCCATTATTTCTTCTTAATTCAGTCTTCTTTGGTAACTGTTGATACATGGTTACATTGTGCTTTCTTCTCTAAGCTGTTCACAGCTCAAAATACCAACCGTATATTTATTTATATTAGTCTTGTAAAGATGACTTATTCTAGACATTGAGAAAAAAAATGATCTATGGCCATCAATCATGCTTCCATTAATACACAGACCTGATGTGTCGTCACTGGTATGCGTTTGAGCATTCTCAAAGATAAAATAACAGTTCACGGATTCAGTCGATAACACCATGCATAATTGTAACCCTTTATATTCGTTTTTGACATGAATCATTTGCTGACACATAAAGATTTATATTAGAATTCTCTCTCTCTCTCTCTCTCTCTCTCTCTCTCTCTCTCTCTCTCTCTCTCTCTCTCTCTCTCTCTCTCTCTCTCTCTCTCTCTCTCTCCAATAATTGGGCACACATAACTCAATTATTAACTGATGTTGTTACACATCAACCCTAATTTGTATGTTGCATAAATTGCCGTACTCTCGTGTCAAGAACGTTAAAACATCCTATGCTTGTTCAGTCTATAAGCAAACGTTTAAAATTATAGAAAACTTTATTTCGCTCCATTTGCATCCAGTATAGCTTTGTGAGCCGGTTCGGGTCCATTTCAACCTCTCTTTTTTCGGATTTTCATTCACATCCCCTTGTACATCTATGCGACATCTCAAGTGCACGTAGTTGTAATTCCTCAACTTTACAACCACAAACGTAATACGACACTTTTTGATAGCAAAACCGATTCGTTCACATTCTACATATGTTTGAAAGAGAAAAGAGGTTATTTCCTTTTTTTCTTTTGAACTTGGGTGTCAAGCACCCGATAACCTCAATATTTATTGGTCTTTATCGACGCTAAGAGTATTTCCACACTGCTATACCATAGGTTTGTTTTTCAGCATGGATGGAAACTGATTGGACATACTTAAATCAAGATCAGGCTTGGTCTTTCTCTTGCAACGAGATTTTTAAGTAAGCGAATATTGGTTTAAAAAATATATCCTAGCAATTAACTTTGTTGATAGGGAATATATAACATCATTATGAGCCGTGTAAATTTACAATATATATATATATATATATATATATATATATATATATATATATATATATATATATATATATATTATATATATATATATATATATATATATATATATTGCTTCCAGTTCAAAGAGGTATTAAATGACTTTAAAATCATATTGTAATTTAGAGCACGCTTTGCAATTATAGTTTAATAAACGTATTTTCATTGATTATATATGAAAACAATTCTTATAAAGAATTTTGGTTGGATTGTAAGAGAACTTTATAGTATCTGTCATTTTATAACTGACTGGTTCAATAGCCATATTTAACACAAGAATTTCGACCAGAGTTTCAAGTTAAAAAGAATGGTCACCTTTTCTGTAACATTAATGATACTGTCACAGACGACTTTACTGTTCAATTTTATTTAATCTGTCCACTGTTGAATTTTACCCATCAAACGGTAAAGAAAATGTACTCGAGGAAATGTTCAGAAAGTTTTGTGCTCGGGAGGGATGGGGTAGGACTCCACCTCTGTCTCCAATTCGCCTAAATCTTTAGACATGACAGGATTTTGTGAACACGTGATAGTGTTTAACTTTCAGGAACATCAGTGCCTCGGCTGTAAGCTAAACTGTCAACTGAGAATTTTAGGGCTATCGTCTGTGTTATATTTTTAATGTTGTTTGTCTTAAAATTGCATCGTATACATCATCTACTATATACTTCATGTACTGTTTTATAAACAATATGTACACAAATCTAATAATTAAAATGTAATGGACAACGCCATTGATACCTTTTTGTAATTTCTTAAATAGTAATGAGTTATATTAACGAGATACAAGAAAGTCATCATCTAAAATCACATGCGAAGATAGGTAACGAAAGCAGATCCTTTGGGTTTTTTATTATACAGATGTGCAAAAGATCGGTTGTAGTAAACCACTTGTAAATGTAACATTTTCTCTGAATCGAAAATGACTCTGATTTTAAAGTATTTTTTCAATAAATGCTGTGAAATATTTATTTAGTGTGTGGTCAGTTGTTGAGCTGGACACATAATTGCTAAGAGTAAGAATCTATTGAATAACTGAAAGTTGGACATTTCCTGAGATCAACTTTAGCCAAACGAGTAGCTACCGTATTGCTAGAGTATGCGAAGCGTGGTGGCCTACCAATAATTTTTGCTACACTGTACAATATGAAGAGGCAAATCGATATGCTCTGAGTAGGGTCTCGCGAACGGGCCCAAATATCCTACCTAAGCAACTCTGTCTAGCACAAATCACGATTAAAATTCCATAATCGGTGTTTCTTGACCGACGACAGTCGAATTGTTAACCGTGACGTCATAACAGAAACCCCGAGGACTATACAAGAACAAAACAATCTATTTTGCTTTCCTTTTATCAACGTATGTTACAGATGTATATATCTTACATCATTATGAGCCGTGTAAATTTACAAATGTGTGTCAGAACTTATATTACCTTGCTTATCATCTATCATATATTGTGTATCTAAATGAAGGCCGTAAAGACGGGTAAATTAGGATTCAGTGTAAGTACTCAAAGCCCGAGAAAGATGGACCCCGTATGGATGTTATATGAATATTTAATTGGTTTCCAGCTGTAATTTGCTTTGTACTGTGTTAGAATAAACACGGCAGATTACCGATACTGTTGATTTGAAGACATATGGAAGAAACATTTTCCGCATTCCGTTTTATGTATATTGGTACAATCTACACAGGCAGCATTGAACGTGCTACTTAGAATATTTTGTAGTTTAGATAAAGATTCTTCTACAATAAACACCGTCAAAAGAATCATAAATATTATTAATTACCCCCCTAGTGGGTTCGTTTTGGTATCTAATTGTGGTTTCGTACAGAGGAGAAACATTTTGTGGACAATATGGTCGTGTTAAGAGATTGTATTCTTGACATATAATTGATTATCACAAATTTTGTTTTTAAAGAGATCTTCCGTTTCGTTGTTTCACCATCTGTGCTTTCATTGGGGTTTTTTAATATAACGACGCTCGCCTAAACTATTTAACAACATATAAGCTGAACACACAGACATACACACACGTGCACACACACACACACACACACACACACACACACACACAGACACAGACACACACACACACATCAACAATTGATTTATTGAAACTTTGTTAGTTACGACACAGGAGGACAGCGTAGGACTAGTATCATCGGATAACACGAATTCTTATTTCATAAATTAAAATTATGATGTCAAGATAGAGGGCCCAGATTTAAACTTCTTTTTACAACATTTTTAACATGACGGTTATAGAAATTCTGCACTACTCTGTCGCCACTAAAATGTAGAAATTATGAGTCTGGTCTCTCTGGATAGTTTCGTAATTTGACACCATCCTAATTTTTAAGGTAGAATATATGAGCTTAATTATCACAATCTTAGCATTTTTAAATTCACAAATGAGCTAAATCTGTAATGTGGTTTACATTTACGTTGAGTTAGGCTTGGAAATGGGTTGACTTGTTGATGACTGCCTGTCACAGTTAGACAAGCATTGGAGATCAAATGCGTAACGTAGGCTGCAAATGAGCAGCCGACTTGGCTTACGTATTTACGTGTCTGCTACAGAGGTAAATATCTAAAAATCTAGATGGTTGAGGGGTCATGAAAAGTATGCTAATTTGTTACAGTACTAGTGAACTTTGTTCATGTTTAAGGCACATACTGATTCTTTTAGCTATATTATCACGGGAAAATGTTCAAAATAGCTCTTTCCTGTTAAAAATAAATGTTAAAAAGGGCGGGTAGGGTGTCAGTGCTGGTTCAACATAAAGGCCCCTAATTGCATACGAAATTAACTTTAATACCTCAATCAGAATCTTACAGCATCTTTTCAACAATAAGCAATAGTTAGTTTTTATTTGTATCTTTACTGTATATTTTTTTATTATTAACATCGAATGAAAATTAGTCCAAAAAATCCTGTCAAGTGAGACCTTTGTTAAAATGCCTTAGCTGAGGTGACTCGCTTAGTATTAAAGTTAACAAACCACCAGATGACGTGCATGTAACAATATATTTTTTTTTTGTTGTTGCATTTTTCAAAATATGAAGTAGGACCGAATAGTTTATATTTTGAAAAGAGAAATGTTTTACAATGTTTTGCAGATATGGGGCATCATGCTATATAGCATTAATGTTCAAGATCCTTACTGAAGCAGAATTCGATTAAGATGAAACCACTGTTTATCATTCTGCAGGAAGGCAAACATGTGGGCAGCCATGAATATTAAAATTTTATAGAGAAATGCAATGATACGTGTGAGATGGATATGTAATATTTATTAAAGCATCAATGTCAGATCCGTAATAAATATCCTGAACACGTTTCTTGTTGATTATACTTTTTCTGTGTGGGATATGTCATTCTTTAAAGACTTTAAAAGGTCACATATAAGATAGTTGTAGTAAATACTTTTGATGTACCAAGTCTCTCTCTCTCTCTCTCTCTCTCTCTCTCTCTCTCTCTCTCTCTCTCTCTCTCTCTCTCTCTCTCTCTCTCTCTCTCTCTCTCTCTCTTTCTCTCTCTCTCTCTCTCTCTCTCTCTCTCTCTCGTATTACATAGCTCAGAATTTTTCAGGGTTTGACGTGTGATTATGGACCATTTATTAGCATGGTAATCCTTTAGAGCTGTATTAGCACATATCCATTAGAGCTGAATATGTGATTATGGACCATATATTAGCACAAATCCATTAGAGTTGAATGTGTGATTATGGACCATGTATTAGCACATGTCCATTAGCGTTGAATGTGTGATTATGGACAATGTATTAGCACATGTCCATTATAGCTGAATGTGTGATTATGGACCATGTATTAGCACATATCCATTAGCGTTGAATGTGTGATTATGGACAATGTATTAGCACATGTCCATTATAGCTGAATGTGTGATTATGGACCATGTATTAGCACATATCCATTAGTGTTGAATGTGTGATTATAGACCATGTATTAGCACATGTCCATTATAGTTGAATGTGTGATTATGGACCAACCATGTATTAGCACATATCCATTAGCGTTGAATGTGTGATTATAGATCATGTATTAGCACATATCCATTAGCGTTGAATGTGTGATTATGGACCATGTATTAGCACATATCCATAAGAGTTAAATCTGTGATTATGGACCATGCATTAGCACATGTCCATTAGCGTTGAATGTGTGATTATAGACCATGTATTAGCACATATCCATTAGCGTTGAATGTGTCAACACATAACCGCTATAGTCTTTATTGAGATTTAAATGAAAGGTATGCCATGTTCATTGGGCGGGGGGGGGGGGACCAGGAAGAGATGGGGGAGGGTGATACAGATTGTTTTTTGCATCATATATATAGACTGGAAACAATTTAAATTCTCACCCTATAACCATGTAAACAGATTATGAGCATGAAAGGCGAATTCAGATATGCTGTCAACCTTGGCCCCTTTGTTCTAGCCTTAACACCCTTGATCTATGCAACGTGACAAACAGTCAAATGGTGTTGGGAGTACATAAAGCGCAGGAGCGCAAGGATATATTTGTAAACATACTCTCTAGTTTTCTGACGTTTTTTAACGTAAAAGCATGCAAAGAACGCCCAATGGGGGCAGTATTTGTTTAATGGGAACATCGATCTTCAGCTGAAACCAATTTAGTCCTGTTTTACTGTGTTTAAAATGCTATAATATCAAATACAAAGGGTTTTATACATTTATATCTACCCATCTCCACCCAAAATCATCAGTGACAGTGATAGATGAGAATAGAATAAATCATGCTCGCACTTATCTGAAAGGTGTTGCTGATCGTATTGACGTTCTCAGATATCAAAGATGTCTTCTTCTGTTATTTGATTAACTTGTTTGCTCTGCAGTACAGGGAAGCAATGCATCATCTATTATAAGCCAATTCAAATGAATTCTGTTTAAATAGAAATTCAGTTTATATGATGAAGTGATGTTCAAATGTTGGATTTATATGTAAATCTTGCCATAACAGACAGATGATGGAGTCAAATTGAATTTTAACAACCTCACAACATTAGTTCTGTTGATTTTTTTCCCATGCAGTTTTAAGGTGAACATCAGGAGTTTTTGAGCTGTGTAGAAAGTAATGAATAATTCCTATGCTGAAGTTTGTCGTTTTAGCCACGTAGAAATTTAATAAGTAATTGGATTTTATTTGCAGTACATCTTTAAATAACTTGACGGTTGATTATGAAATATCTTCTGTATCGAATTTCGGCCTTGAGACTCTTTGGCGAGTTGGCGTTAAATTACAAACTAATAAGATGAATTCCAAAATATTTTGCCATAAAATATTCTATTTTAATTTGTTCGAACAGAGAAACACATCCACTCTCCTATTATGAGTTCCACGTGCATTCGTTTCTTCTCATACTTTGAAACTGATTGATTTATTGGTTCTTGATACTGTCCAGTCGCTTGTGTGCTCTTGAAAATACATCACCTCCAATTAGTGTGACAGGAGTCTTAAGAACTCCCATCTCTCTCTCTCTCTCTCTCTCTCTCTCTCTCTCTCTCTCTCTCTCTCTCTCTCTCTCTCTCTCTCTCTCTCTCTCTCTCTCACACACACACACACACACACACACACACACACACACCTCGTTCTCCCATTATTACTTGTAATAGATTTAATCAAACATAAAAAGTCAGTTGGCTACCCTGACACGCAATCAGCACATGTTAGACTTTCAGATTTTGATCCCCCCTCGCCTCCTTCCCCCCCCCCCCCCCATCCATGTTTATTTTTTTTAAAGGTGGTATGCACTGGTTGATAAATTCACATACATAAAATAAAGCCTGTAATTTGGTTTAAATCTACTTTGGGATGAGCTTGAAAATGTATAAGCTTGTTTGGTGACTGTCTTTCACGGTTTGATTAACGCTGGTGATCACATACGTTGAGCTACGTCTGAAATGCCAGCTTGGCTGGTGTGTTTACGTATGTCTGCTGCACAGGTAAATAGCTCAAAATTGATTTGGTTCATGTGTATGAGAGGCAGGACAATTTGGTATAATAACAATGAATTGTCGTCGCGCTTACGATCCGTATCTTTTGTCTTAGCCGCCTCGTCACATGACACATTTCAAAATAAACCGTGACTGTCAAAACTGGGTACTTCGAATGAGAGGGTCGGGACATAGTCTGGTTCCCTGACCGCTCTCCACTCCGTTACTCTTAGTAATATAAAAACTATCGCTTTTGCAAGAAAAGTACATGTATACTTAAATCAGAGTTTTGCAAGCGGGCTTGTCGTAAAACACTGGGGAGGGGGTGGTGGTGGTGGTGGTACCTAGTTGTTTTTTTATATATAATTTTAAAATGTTGAATGTTGAAACATCATTTCTCTGCAATCTGCCATCGTCAGTAAGCGCGATCACACATATACATCAGACTCACTTCCTGACAAGTTTAGAGACCACGACCAGTATGAGGGAATAATAGGGTAAACCTGCTAAAAAAAATCCTTTAATGTGTGTTACAAATTGTATTAAGTATTGCTTTCTTCATGACGAACAGATCATCCGATTATCATCAGAATTAAGTGAGGACCAAGCTTAGTTCTACACGCTAGAATAAAAAAAAAAACAACTTAAACGCCAGTTTACTACCTCGAGTGTAGATAATCACACAGCCAGCATATGAACTGTTACTTCAATATATTGGCGTTGTTTCGGTGATTTTCTGACGAGAACTCTAGGTAAAACATAACCAAGAATGGGCCAATTTTGATTGTCATCAATGTCTCTAATGCATAAAACACAAGATTTATACCAATCAGACACGACAGATTTAAAAGCTTTTAGCGAAATATCTGGTCTGACGAATGATTCATTGTTAGTTATGACTAACATATCGGTTATATACTGTCCATGCTGATGGTTATTTCATATTTTACAGTCAATCGCGAACCAAATTTCGCGTTTACGCTTGAGAAAAATAATGTGCTAATTAAACATCAGCGTTTATAGACTGAATGCAGCTAAATTCACTAATATATATTTCAATGATACAGTATTTTCTATACAAGTCCTGTTTTAAACAATAATTTATTCCAAATGTAAAATGTACTGATATTATTTAGTGCTCGTTGCTTATTTTAGTATTGTTTATTACAATAGACTATTTAAATTGACAAAGAAACGTTCTATTCTAATTAAAAGAGTAAAATATTGTGCAATTAAACTTGAGAAAGGTATTCCGGACGTAAAAGCAATACGATGTAGTTTGGTTTATCGCAATATGATGTAGTTCGGTTTATCGCAATACGATGTAGTTCAGTTTATCGCAATATGATGTAGTTCGGTTTATCGCAATATGTCTCGAAGGTATTAACACATTTTGTTCTTTTATCCGCTTAAGGACATATTTGTAAAGTTTTCAAATTGTAAATATACGTTATTTTACTTCTACGAGCTGAATCGGAGAATCAGCAGCGTACTAAACAGGGACTAGGGCGGAGCGGACTATGCGGTTGCCCTGGGCAACAGAGGTCTTCAAGGCGCCTAAACCACGGGCGCCACGTGTCCATGCAACATTTGTTTAAAAATATGCCACAGTGACATCGAACAATACAAATCTGCAGAGCAAACACATGCAATCCTCGAAAGTCCAAAATATGTATGTTAATACCATCTGATGATGTAACACTACGTTACACCACCTGATGATGTAATACAATTCGATTGATAATGTGATACTCTATGGTAATTAAATACAATGTAACCGACACTTTTATCAGTTTTAAACGGTCATATAATTCTTACTATATGCACATTTTTTTATCCGTGATTAATTACGACTTTTTGCGATGGTTGTTTTATTTAGTTGTGTTGTTCCTTCACCTTAAACAGATATGTCTTCTTAAATGTATATTCTGTAGCTTCAGTAAAGAATACAAATTATGTCTGCTCATTGTCTGTTATAATAAATTATTTACACAATTTATTTTTACTTATTGTGTGTGTGTGTATATATATATATATATATATATATATATATATATATATATATATATATATATATATATATTTGTGTGTGTGTGTGTGTGTGTGTGTGTGTGTGTGTGTGTGTGTGTGAATTCAATAGGAATCAAAGAGCTTTATTTATTCATTTATTGAAAAATATTAAAAGAAAATGGACTAAAATGCGATATGGAATCAATGACACCGAACCGGGTTTTGTATCAGTAATATATGTTTTGTATCAGTAATATATCTAACGACAGGATTGGGATTACCAGTTGGACTTTCCTCGCTGCAGTTCGTGATGCCTTGACATTTGACCCTATTGGTATCACCGTGAAGGATTGTCTCTTTGGTTCTGGCATAACTCCCAGTAATGGTCTTAGCAAACGCAGGGCCCGATTAGGACCATTCCAGCGGAGGACGCCCCCCCCCCCCCCACCCCCACCCCACCCCCCCCCCCACACACACACCGGAGAATACATTTGAAAAAAAAAATTTAAACAAAGCTCATATGATATTGAACTTAAAGTTACTTTCACTCTCCTTTTATATTTTTTTTAATACTTACGCGCGGGGCTTGGGGCCTTGTGTGTCCCCCACCACACCCCAAAATTCCTCCGAACGCCCATGGTTGTATCTTGGTTTTAAACAATCGATCCCTTTAACAAAAATCTGAAATATCATGGCTAATTTTCCTTTTCCTTCTGACAATAATTTCTACAACACATAAAGTATTCAACATTGATTTAAGATATATCATTCAACCATAAAGTTCACTTCCTACAAAACAGATGGCAATATCTAGTCTGTTTCCAAAATCTGAAACGTTTAATTACAAAGGAAGCGGGATGGTTTACTCCACATAATTGAAATTAAGTGCATATTTTATTGATTTGTGTTAAAGGAAGGTCAGAGGTTAATTTGAAACGCTTCCCTCCGTATGATCGCAAGCCGTCTACTCAACGGGTCACGGAATAATTCGGTTCTTATCGCATGAATAAGGAAACTCCATTGACAGTACGAGTTTAGGGAAGATAAGTCACAAATATTGCCAGATAATTTGGACCGATTTTCGGAGTTCAATTTCGCCCCACTCACATCAGAAAAACATTCAATTAAAAATAGCTTAAATAAATCAGAGACATTTTGACATTTATACCTTTGAATTTTATCACTAAATTGAAATACAGCCTTTTCTATCTAAAGTACCCTGGGAAGATTTTATTGGCTCACATGATCTAGAGAGTTTATGATGCATCTGTACTAGCAGGGAAAAAGATAATGGCTTTGTTCAAGGAGATGAGTACAGTCGAGTTTATAGACCTTATCAAACACCGAATATTCAGTCTTAAGCTTTGTCGTTGATTTATTCGAAGAATGAATAATTGTGGACCACATTTTCAGGTTGTGACGGATCTTTTGTGTTATGATATTTGAAGATGAGATATAGTTTTATTGCAGAGTGTTGACATTTACGGGATTTTATTACTTTTTGACCTTTGTTTAGCAGTTGTATTTTACTGTTGCCACTACAAATATACAATATAAACACGCGGCTAGAGTATAGTGTCCTTATGTCAAGTGTGGTATACATAATGATTGTCTGTCCATATACTGGAAATACAATATTTTAATACACATTAAGCCGGGAAATCCTTAAGAATTAGGCATATATATATATATATATATATATATATATATATATATATATATATATATATATATATATATATATATATATATAGAGAGAGAGAGAGAGAGAGAGAGAGAGAGAGAGAGAGAGAGAGAGAGAGAGAGAGAGAGAGAGAGAGAGAGAGAGAGAGATTTGTAAAAGAATATTAATGAATTTAAATTTTGTGGAACAAACCTTTTTTATACTGCAAAGTGCGTGATTAAATAAAGTTATTGGATGGGTTCTTTCTCAGATTTTAATATTGCTTTCATTTGTATAATGTATAATACTACTTGCGTAGAGTGTACTCAGAAGGGTATGCAGAAATACTTAGTGGCAGTTCGATTTCATAATACTCAATGGAAACACTATACAAGTATTGTTATATAGAAATAAACATTTTATTTGACTTGATTGTTTTCCCCTTTTCGAAATTCGGCAAACAAGCTAGCAAGACACATGAAGGGAAGTAATTGGATGAGACTTTAGTATTAATGGGAGAGTGATAAACATGTTAATGCATTCTCACGAGAGCTCAGGCAGTATCCGCCTTTAGAGTCAACCAATGGAGACAAACCTTTTTCACCTAGGATGCGTCACGTGATGATATTTACGCTGAAAGGTCTCCGACTGTTTAAAAGGTGTTTATATACAATGTAATTTTGCGTTTGAAGGACTTTATCCATTGTTGGTGTTCATCTTAGATTTTAACATCTCTTTTGGATGCATACAATTTATTGAACGCCATATAGCCAGGATTGTACTGATGTGTCTTCAGATCGTAAAATACATACATACATACATACATACATACATACATACATACATACATACATACATACATACATACATACATACATACATACATACATATGATGGATAGATAAATAGGAAAAGGTGATTACATTAAATGCTCTGACGTCAGTTATGTAATACAATTGTTTAGTAACTGAATGCATTACTTAATCAGTGAAAAGTGGTTAGGTCATTAGTTAGCTAGTCATTCAGTTATCCTGTCGCTCTATGGTCGGTACTGATTTAGTAGGTAAATCAGTTACATAACAATTTAAGCAAGGCTGTGTTTGTTAATAGTCTTTCTTATAAAATGTTTATATATATATATATATATATATATATATATATATATATATATATATATATATATATATATATATATATATACGATCCCAGCTAATAAGTAAAGAGATACTGCACACAGATTTCATGGGCTTATTTGGACCAATCAGAATCACATAAAGTGATATTTTAACATGTGGTAATATAAAAAATATGAAACTGCACATACTATAGGAAACTATACCTACTATGTGATTACACACACACACACGCGCGCGGCACACACACACACACACACACACTGTCCCCTAAAATGTGTATCAAGTAAAGCTACGTTAAAATTTCTTGTCATACACGTTAATATAATTTTATTGATCAAGGGAAATAACCCAAGAAATGTGAATGTTGAAAGCTGCTTAAAGTTATTTCCCTTAATAATAATAATAATAATAATAATAATAATAATAATAATAATAATAATAATAATAATTATAGAAAGTCCTCATTATTATTATTATTATTATTATTATTATTATTATTATTATTATTATTATTATTGCCGCAACATTATGTTTAAACATTTCTTATTATCAGGGAACTATATAGCTAGATAATATAGCAATGATGATGATGATGATGATAATTACTTTTAGAAATGCGCCTATATTATTTCTTTTTTCTTTTAGCTTTTATGTCCTTCTCTTAGTTTTATTTTTATGATTAATTTAGTTCCACAGGAGAAAACATTTTACAATAAATCAAATAAATAGATATCCTATGAATTATTACATGTACATTTGAATAGATCATCTTTACAGTCTTAAGAGAATGACTCTTAGATTCAAAACATTAACTACAAAGAGCATATTATTTATCTGCAATGTGTACAAATAGTGACAGCAGCATCTTTCTCCTGATATATGTAATCGTAATATTTTTAACCTTTGACCAATATATCAGTTACTCATTTCTCTTCTTTCAGGCTCAAATTATTTATCATAACGACGTTTAGGCAAAGTTATTAGTTTAATGACATTATCGCTGTTTGGATACAAATATGAACCTCTCGAGAAAGAAAAAAAAACATGTTTGGCGGGGGTATACTTTTCTTTTTATTGGTTTAATCCAGAATTAAAAAATTTCAGAAATTCTTTCTGCAGAAATATTAAATCAGAAGCAAACACTGAATCTATAGGATTTCGTTTCAATTTGTATAGTACACGAAGCTGATTTTCTGAATCTATGTGAGAAAAAAGTTTGTTCGGATCACCATAACCAGGTATAGTCTTTCATTCTGTATGAGAGCAACAACTCACTAAATATTTGTGCAGTATTGAAAAAAGCTCGTAATCTTCAACACCAGTATATCTTTTCAATTCTTTGTCTGAATTTTTTAAATTCTCAAGTTTTGAAATATTTACCTGACTTGACTTCTGACATGTTATCCTGGAGTCTGTCTGAGTTGTCTTTATAGACTTCTGGCAAAACAAAGATGGTGTTTCAGTTTGTGTCTCTGCGCCTATACTAATGTCTGTACTCGATTATGCTTACCGCTTCTGTTTAGGGGTTACTTGTGTGTGCGTATGTTTGGCGGGGGTTCTTTGTATTTTAATGAAAAATTTATTTTTCTTTGATGTGACATGTGATGTAGAGTCGCTGAATAATTGTTTTATTCTTTTTTGAGATGAGGTCCATCGTGGAGTAAGTAAAGACTACTGAGAAATGACCATGTCATCTGTAAAAAGAAATAAAATGATTACAAGTGAGTGGGGTTATTATGAACTTTTTTGTTTAGCCTTTCAAAACATCCCAGCAAATTCCTGGAAAATAATTATGAAAAAATATTTTAATACTAGAATAGTGTCTTTTTCTGATCTTTTACAATGGGGGGGATTATTAGAAGAAATATTTTTTCAAACACAGGAAAGAGAGGCTAGTGACATAAACAATTGCAAGTCTATTAAATACGAAAGAAACAGTTGAAAACGCCATATAAATGTTCTAGTTTGCAAGAAGAGACAGTGTTCACCTCAAAAGTAATGCCTGTGGAATGTTAAATGTGTTCAAAAGAGAAAATTTAATAATGGTTTTAATTGTCATCATTTTTAAATTATTCAGTGGAATGTGAATATTTTTATTCATTTATAAAGTGGTAGACTGGTCAACATTGTCACTTAAAACAAAATACACACATGCAAAGTATGTAACTATACATTTAACAATTTTAATCAGAATGTGTACTGTATTCATAGAAAGTAGAAGATAGCGACCGACATGCATGTATACTGAAAATCCCAAAATGAGTGATGTGTGTGTGTGTATATATATATATATATATATATATAGAGAGAGAGAGAGAGAGAGAGAGAGAGAGAGAGAGAGAGAGAGAGAGAGGGAGAGAGAGAGAGAGAGATTACATAAATAGTGCACTATCAATTTCTAATAATGTAGACCAGATTTGATTGTCTAAATGCTAAAAGACGTTATAATATACCATATTATGGTAAACTCACATTTAGTATAAAATAAAAGAGAATGCATTTGTATGAGATGCAGACGGCGATCTTAACAATGGTGGGTGGGTGGCATACGTTCAGGAATAGAATAAGTAATTCACACGTGGTAGATGCTTTCAGTGACATATAAATATGACAGTCTCGTAGGTCAAAGATCATCTCAAATCTCAACGTTTACCATCAAATAATCTTTACCCATTATATGGACAACATTTGCGCATGCAAAACTCCATTCACAAATCGATTAAAGTATGACAGCGTAGCAAACTGCAAACTCATGTTTCTCTGACTTTTTTCTCTCGTGTTCTTACATTATCATCATTAGTATAACTTATGGAAACTTATGGCAGTTCATAATAGTGCCAATCATGTTGGTTTCCTGAGTTAGGTATTACAATACTGGTTTGTTACATCATGAAATGTGATACTGAAATGCAAAAATGAACGTGAGAACCACAGTTTCTAAAGCAAGACAACCAGTGCATGCATGTATGTATATGTGTATGTGCGTGCGCGTGCGTGTGTGTGGTTTGGAGTTTTAGCTTACTTATAACGGTTGTATTCGTTACACTACGATGTCTGCAGGGTGACAACATTTAGTGATATCTGGGACATCACTCCCCTAAAATGCAGTATCATGTCCTAACCAGCCACAATATCCTGACACCTGACCGACCGGTCCAAACACTACCAACTTAATGTTGAGCGCCAAGGGCGACAGCTGCTGGTACCATTTTATAAGTCTTTGGTATGACTCAGCCGGGACTTCGAACCCGCCACCTCCCGCATCTGAGAAGGTCGCTTGAACAACTTAGCCACCTGAGCGGTCTTTGATGTCAGAAAACAATAAAAAGTATAAGAGGAAAACCTCTTGGTTAAGAAAGTTACTTTCTAAGCATGTAAACTTTGATGACTGCATGGATACTGTTCATTTTCACCATGTTCCATACGGTAACTAATGAATGCATTGTTGTTAGTTTTTTAAATATTGTTGCGTTTTTAAAATGGAGATATTGGTATTAGAACTAGTTCAAGTAATTTAGGATTTCTCTGTCTATCACATAAAGGTATTACATAGTTTATAATTTAAGGTAACAACTATACTTTTTTTGAGTGTTGATTTGGGATTGTTTGTTTTTTCTAGGCGAAATAGCGATGGTCTGAAGTAATACTAGTACACAATGTTTTATCGCCTAACTTGATACTTTTTGGAGTCTTCGACTAAAGCCCTCAGTCCGATATTGGAGTATCGGCTAATTCAGTGGACGGTAAAGTTAATGTCGTGTATTGACCTTTACGTAATATACACGCATTGCCATATCAAAATTATTCGTCCGTAAATTGTCAAAGATAAAATTTGACTTCTCCAGTGTTACAAAACACAATGGTTATATACCAAACAAGACGATGAGGAGGTCAGAGGTCAAGGTACACGAGTCTGATGCGTGCATTAAAATGTATAGACATAATATGTTTGCGCACAAGTCGAAACATTCATTTCCAAGCTACATGGTACTAAACCTGAGATAGATATTTGGGAAATTCGACACTTACCCCAGTCTTGTAAATGACTTTGAACCTCGTCATAGTGCTGTAGTTGAACAGGTAATAAGGACCAAAATTTTGAGATACTATGGTATTAATATAGATACTGAGGACCAAAAGCTTTATATACTGCGGTATTAGTAGAGATAATAAGGACAAAAAAAACTTTAGATACTGCGATATTAGTAGAAATACTAAGGAACAAAAGCTTGAGATACTACGGTATTATTATAGATACTAAGCATCAGGAATGTGAGATACTACGATATTAATATCAAGATTCTTAGAACCAGCAACTTGATATAATGCGGTTTTATTAAAGATATAAGATCCAAAAATTTCAGATACTGTTTTATTATTAGAAATGCTAAGGAACAAAAGCTTGAGATAAACGGTATTTTTTAGAGATAATTAGGACTAAAACTGAGATACTACGGTATTATTAGAGATAATAATGACCAAACACTTGAGATACTTCGATATTATTAGTATTATTAGAGATACTAAGGACCAAAAGATTGAGATACTACGGTATTAGTAGAGATAATTAGGACTAAAACTGAGATACTACGGTATTATTATAGATACTAATGACCAAAAACTTGAGATACTACGATATTATTAGTATTATTAGAGATACTAAGGACCAAAAGATTGAGATACTGCGAAAAGTCCAATGCTATTAGTTTCTTGGGATAATTTACAACTTTTTGATGGCAAGTGCATTTCAGCACACACAATTAAATTTTAAAGTTATATCCATCCTTACAATGCGTTCTTTAAAGAAATCACTCCGTTGACAAGTTAAATTGTTAATGCATAAAAGCTGTACCTGATAATTTATACTTCTGTCAAATGTCACATGATATCAAATCTAATTTAACAAGCAATGTCTTTGCCTCCGATTTGTCAGCATTGTGACATCACGTGGTTACATACACTAATGAAGTTATCATGTATTATTGTCATGACATCATGCAAATGCATGTCGAACTCGTTACTTATATAACACCAGCTTTGGTACAGTTAGACTCTTCACATTGATATTTCCAACAGCGCGTCGATGCTCTTCTTCTGGCGTTCCTGGAAGCGACACAAGAGGATCTTGTCTCCTCTTTTCAAGGGAACTCTGAATTCGTATCGTGTAGTAATCTTTCACTAGTTTTTCTCCAGTGTCCAGCTGCTCAAGATCTTCGCAAAACCTTTTCACTTGATCGGCAAAATTTAAACTCCTAACCTTTGTTTCGTATAGACGCAATGATATGATATCTATTGGCTTGGTTTCCTCGAAGAATGAAGAAGGTCGCCTTTGCATCTGCTGAGAAACCGACGTTCTATGATGTTTCTCAGTAGAATCTTCCTCTGAAGAATGTTTTTCACCTGTCGTGTGTGTCTTCTTTGATGTATCCGAAATATCTTTACCTAACTTTGCATTGGTTGCACCAGCTGATTTACCTCGTTCCTGTAAATGAACGAGTTTTTTAGCCGAAGACCGTTTACTGATTCCAGTTGTTGTGACTGGACGAATGTCTTCTAAATGGGAAACAAATGATGAACCTGCCTCTTGATAAGTATCTTCCAATTTTCCATAATCTATAGAATAACTTCGTCCTCTTGGTACTATTGCAGTATCTACTTTGGAAATATAATCACCAATGGGTTCCACGCCACTATTTAAGATAGGAGCCCGCATCCTCGCACTGTTTGGTATCTGCTCCATTGTTTTTCGTTCACCGTGTGTGGCTGTGCATGGACGACGTTCCAACTTCTCCAAAAATCCGTAGTCTTCCTCAGAATCTAAACAACTGGAATTAAGTCCTCTGATGTATTTTTGTCTTAATGCCCTTTCCTCCTCCTTGTTGCCCAGTAGCTTCGCATAAGACAATTTGGATCGGAAAAGTTTGCTTTGGAATCTTCTGAAGATAACCTTCTGTTCAACCTTTATCCTGTGGATGACGCCTCTTTCAGATCGACTCAGGACCTGAAGTTTCTTTCTAAGTAGCATATCTTCCTTTAAATTAGCCGAGTACACAACTGGTGACCTCTCTGCTACACCTCCCAATTTTCCTACAGCGATCGTAGCTTCCATTTGTTACCAGAGGTAAAGGTGGTTGCCCTTTCTATGGCAGCTTAAGTAAACGTCTTAAGATATGTGTTTGTTAATAATCGACCACTGGTTGAATCGCAGACATTTTGCATCCTTCTCTGAATACCAGTTTCTAGGTACGGCTATCGTAATGTTGGCCTGAGGTTGGACATCAATGTAGACCGCTAGGTTGAGGTTATTCGTATCAATGTGTGAGCAAAGATAATGGTGCCAAATTGATCCTATTTTTTAAAAATCCAAGAACATTCATTGTCTATTCTTTGAAAATCAAGTATACGATACTAAGGCCGGTACGTGAATGTTGCAACAGAAATATTCAGAGAATCATTGCACTAGAATCAGGGCATATAAACCACTAGTCTCAAATAAGATTCCACATTTCTTAAACATTTCATCTGATTTCGCATTAAATGTGATTCAAACCTCGGAATCTGTAATAGTTCAAGTATTCGTAGATGGCATTCAAGAACAAAATGTTCTAGTCATGCGCGTTTACTTTCTAAATATTGACTGGGGTACTGTAATTCAATTTGTAAATTTTTATCACATGTTGCATATACATTTGTATTGAACAGTCCATGTGCAAACATTTTTATCATCATCAACATAATGGAGTGATTAACATTCAGGAGGGTTTATCAACTATTCATGTAAAACAGGTTGGACAGAATCCGTTGATAAGTCTTTGATAAATGAGTGGTACCGATCCCGCAGCAAACTTTGCACGATGTTGTTAGGAGGTCGTTTCCATACTGGAGAGAGTGATTCACTGGCCTTGAAATCAAATCATAATCCAACGGGTATTTACACTCAGACATAAGAGCGCACCTAACCTAAAGGAGAAGGAATTGGTTGTGATAAACGAGTTTTATTAAATTAAAATGTGTATTTTTTAATATAAAAAAATCGGTATTTACAGAGGTTTGCTGTTTAATTCTCTTTTAAGGGATACTTTCTCGATTTATTTCGTCACCACAATAGTCGACTTTACCAACACAAAATGTCGCTATGTATGTAATAAACCCGTTACCTGTGGAACCAATATTGATGGGGCTGCTTACTCGAAGTTTTGGTGAAATATTTTTGAATACGTTTGCTAATCTGGATATAATTTTATTTCATTTAAAATATACATGTCTCATCATTATACTAAAGTATCCTAACAAGCGTCTTAGTTTACGTAACGAATCAGTACGAGTTGTCTCCCTTTATGTGAATAGCTGTTTTTCGAGTCATGTTTGAGAGTTTTATAAGTTATCCATAATTTAATTTCATTTTATTTATTTTGTAGCTTACTATCGTTGCTCTGTGTGATTTGTGACTTCAAAAATTAAAGAAGAAACTATTTTGCTGTATGTAGACTAGTGTGTTAGCAACTGACTGATATCGTTTAGTAATGATTCATGGTGACTATACACAGCCTATTAACACTAATGTTTCAAATTAACCGGTCATATCGTTTTAACGGCTCAGTAGATTTGTATTAACGTTTTGGTATATATTTCGATTCATGTATTATATTCCTTCGAGTCACATCTGATAACTAGAATCTCTTTTCCTTTTAGATCTGTGGGCAACAGAAAGTGACTAAATATTTCACAACGTGACTCCACTTGCAGCAAACTTCATAGAGCTGTTTGTTAGTAGAATGGGCTTTCGATCTTACAAACATGTACCACCGAAGAAATAAGATTACATATTTACTTATCTAAGGTCTACTTTTAAACATGATAATTTTCTTTCGCAGATCGTGTAATGATTTATAAAAAGTTGACTCCCTTGGTCCGCCGGCAAATAAATAAGTACAGTCAATTAGCGTCATTTGAAGCTGATTTGTTGCTTTTATTTATCAGAGACAAGGTCAAACTCTCTAAAATCAGGTACCAACTCACATGCCTTCATGATATATTGTTTAATCACATCATACTCGTCATATTGTGACATTAATACTAAAGTGTAGGTGTCACGAACTTAATTTCCAGATCAAGGACCAATCCATAGTCCCTCTTACGACTCAAGGACTTAAACTGTGTAACAGAAATAAAGCGAAACCAACAAGCTTATAAAATCAACATGTGATTTATTTCTCAAAGTTACAAAGGTATGTATGTATGTATGTATGTATGTATGTATGTATGTATGTATGTATGTGTGTGTGTGTGTGTGTGTGTGTGTGTGTGTGTGTGTGTGTGTGTGTGTGTGTGTGTGTGTGTGTGTGTGCGTGCGTGCGTGCGTGCGTGCGTGCGTGCGTATGTATGTATGTATGTATGTATGTATGTATGTATGTATGTATGTATGTATGTATGTATATGTGTGCTTGTGTGTGTATACATGTATACATATATGTGCATGTGTCTGTGTGTATATATGTAAGACATATATATATAGAATATATATAAGACATATATATAGAATATATGTCTTCAGAAGACAATGAAATCTAGCTGAAGACGACAATGAACATAAAAACGATTAATCTCCTATCTGTTTAAATACACTTGGCTGCCAACTTTAATGTCTGACAAGATTATGTCAGTCGCAGTATGTTTAAATCACACCTCAGATTTTTTTTACGAGAGGTATTACTCTAAGAGCTGTATCGACAGGCCTGAATAAGGTCAAAACTTTCTTCTGTCGGTCAAATTCATGATTCTATATCAGATATAAATGTATATGTTTCGTATACATTTATATGCACAATTCTTTCCGTACGTGATATTCGACGAAGGTAATGTAGCTAGATTTATCTAAAGTTTCATGCTCTCTCTATTAAATATCAAAACAGAAAATGGAACGTATAATAATAAAGTTGGAATAACAAAACAAAAAAAAATTACAAAAATGAAAACGATATTTTCTTTCTTGCATTACGTTGATAACATAGGCATTTACGAGAATGTGTTGCCCCGTTTAATTGTAAGGGAGGCGACTCTTATAGGCGTAAGGTTTTAGTCGTTAGAGATTATTAAATTCGAAGTGAAAATTCATGTCACTCTATATAAAGTTCCAATTCATATTACTTTGTATATCTGTGCGTATTGTGTGTGATTTAGATTTTTAAGGTAGCTTTAACAATTGTTTCAGTCATATCGCTACGTTGTCTGCAGTCTGGATGTTTATAGCGACATAAAGTCCCACCCATTCACACTATCTGTACACCAGAGCCGACCAGTCCTAACATTAACCTCCTAATGCCGAGCGCCTAGCGAGGCAGCTGTAAGTACCAGTATGATGTCTTTGGTATGACTCGCTGGGGTTCGAACCCGCGACCTCCCGTATCCAAGGCGGATGCTCTAACAACCCTGCCATAGGAGCGGTCATGTTGTTAAGTATATCGTCCCAATTCGTGGTACTCACTATATCGTCCAATTGATCTTACTCTTTACAAAGTCCCTATTGACCTTACTCTATACATAGTCCCAATTGATCTTACTATGTACATAGTCCCAATTGATCTTACTATGTACATAGTCCTAATTGATCTTACTCTGTACACAGTCCCAATAGATCTTACTCTGTACATAGTCCCAATTGATCTTACTCTGTACATAGTCCCAATTCAGTCCCAATTGATCTTACTCTGTACATAGTCCCAATTCAGTCCCAATTGATCTTACTCTGTACATAGTCCCAATTCATCTTACCCTGTACGATGTCCTAATTCATCTTACTCTGTACATAGTCCATATTTGTCTTTTCTGTACATAGTCCCAGTTCATATTACTCTGTACGATGTCTTAATTCATGTTATTCTGTACATAGTCCCATCTCATCTTACTCTGTACGATGTCTTAATTCATGTTATTCTGTACTAGGGTTGTACCGACTAGTGGTTTTAACTATTTGGCTGAGTGACCCTTAAATATTCGACCGCATACGAATACAAATAGTGATTGAATGCTATAAAAATAAATCAGTAGATCTAATGACATTTTAATTAATTATAAAGTAACTAACAACGAACATGTGAAGGCTAAAAGTAACTAAGGCATTACCAAAATATCAAAGTGTTACAAATAAAGGTCTTGATAATGTTTTATACGTTAACTAATGTATAGCAAGATTCAAATTTACTAAAGTAGTTCAACAGTTAGTACTGCATAAAGATTTTTTTTTTGATTAGGATTTTTAACGTAGCTTTAACAATTTTTCAGTCATATTGCTACGATGTCTGCAGTGAGGCAGTTTATAGTGATGTCTAGCACTGAGACATCATGCCGCAGACATGTAGCATGATGTCTCACCCAGTCACATTATCCTGACACCAGGCCGACCAGTCCTAACACTAACCTCTTAATGCTGAGCATCAAGCGAGGCAGCTGTTAGTACCATTTTTGTAAGTCTTTGGTATGACTCGGCCGGGGATCGAACCGACGACCTCCCGCTTTTGGGGCGGACGCTCTAACCACTAGGCCACCGGAGCGGTTGTACTGCATAAAGAATATATATATATATATATATATATATATATATATATATATATATATATATATATATATATATATATATATATATATATATATATATATATATATATATATATATATATATATATATATATATATATATATATATATATATATATATATATATATATATAACCGAGTCTCTCGACAATACCTGCCAGTAGACAACATCTGTTGTCTGACATGGTGTTGCCGGCAGCTATGAATAGACATTTACTTGTTACACTTGTTGGAGGGCCTTCTGACAACGGAGTAAAGGAAACCTGTCAGCATTGGTCTGCCACCATGGCACTGGATCAATATCCCTCAGGATACAAGGTTCATTCCGAAATTTGTTTAATTGGTTGTCGATACGAATTGACGTTCTCAGTTATAATTACAATGAGTTATACTATTCGTATTCGGCTGCATTATACCATTCGACCGAATACGAATACATCATTTAAACAATTATTCCGGGCCGAAGCGAATACGACCAGTGCCTGATTATCCTAGTAGCAAAAGTAGCATATGCCTAGAGCTCCGCACTTTCAGGATCCCTCACTGCATTATTTCAAGCTATCCATTACCTACATGTAAATAATAGTAAATACTATTACTGCAATATCAGACATATTTGTCGTATTATCTGGCTGTATAGCAAATGAAAAAAAAATACAATTTCTTTACTATGTAAGATAAATATTGATGTGTTTTAATATTTATGTGGGTTTTTATATAAAACAATTAGATCCCCTTTATGACATATGTTACAGGCACCGCACTAGCTTAATCCGGTACTGAATACAACGCTAATAATCGCTACAGGCCTACTCTGTACGTTTTCCCATTTCATGTTACTCTGTACATTGTCCCAATTCGTGTTATTCTGTAGATAGTCCCAATTCACGTTACTCTGTATATCTTCCAAAATTTATGTTGCACAGTTTATCGTTCCAACTCATGTTACTCAGCATATCGTCCCAATTTATGTAACTCAGCCTATCGTCCCAATTTATGTAACTCAGCCTATCGTCCCAATTTATGTAACTCAGCATATCGTCCCAATTTATGTAACTCAGCCTATCGTCGTTGTTTTCTTCTTTACGTAATGAGATTAGATTTAATTAGCAAGTCGAGGTCAGAATCTACTTTAGTTTGTAAGGTCAAGATGAATATACCATTTTATACAACATATTTAGGTGTCTAAATTGCCGATATGGTCAATTTCTCTATTATTTCCAGTGTTCCTTTTTATATTATTTTCCCCATCAAAATCAAAACAAGGAAACAACAATCTTCGGATTGGATTCACTAAAATAATTATTTTAATTATTTGAATAATCACAGATTAAAAGTTTCTTAAAGTCAAAGTGTTGTTGCCAATGATGATCATGATAATGATGACGACGACGCCGACGCCGCCGCCGCCGACGATGATGATGATGATGATGATGTTGATGATGATTATGATGATGTAATTGCGCATAACGTGCTTAATACTTGACGTAATTCCGTAAGATTCTGCTAATTACGTATTGCGGGACTTAAGAGTGGAACGTATTTAATAATTTTATTTATTGTATAATATGGCGTATCAAATGTACTGTAAATTCCATAATTATTGTTGTGACATTTTTGTTTCTTCATCATTCTGTTTTCACTATAGCAAAATACACCAAAATAAAATATAAATATTTTTGGCATTCAAAGGTTAACAATACTTTTAGCCGTGAAATATCAAGTAATTATGATAGACATCGTCATCATTTCTCTTACTTCACTGAACTTTTACTTATTCTGTTAGGGTACGTTCTAAATCAAACACGACACTTGACGACTTTCTTGTTTGACTTACATGAAAATGGCAACATTTATATATCACCATTTACCATTTAGTGAATCGAACATAATGATTGTAATGTTTTCTAAGTTTCCAAACTCCGCAGTTCCATAATTACCTAAAATATTTAGGTTTGTGTGAATATTAATTTTAATTTTATTCATTAAACTACTAGAAAAATCTAGCTCATCCATTCGTTAATGTAGTTTAATTTCGAAGTCATTACACTCTTTAATTGGAAGATACAACACAGCATGTAGCATTTTCATTAAATCTTGTATGTTTAAAAACCATTTCAAACCAGAGAACATATTAAGATTCGCTTTTAATCATATATACTGAGACAATTTGTTCTGATAAATAAATTACAGAACTTGATTTTCTCAAACTACCGTAATCTGTTTTTCGTAATGGTGTCTTATCCTGGGACTGGTATACTGTCTAAATCCTGTAATTCTGTCTCTTCAAAACAGAAAGCGTGATGAGTAATAACAAATTATACAATTTATGTGTGAAATATAGCTTTTGCCGTAAACTACAAATATTTGTATCGGCAACAGTTATATTTACTGAATGATGAATACTGGTAGCTTCAATGTATAAAACTAGTACGTATGAGCCCTCTATTCTGTTATGTCTGACACGATTCTTCTTCTTTTTTTTTTTTTTTTTTGGAGAGGACTCCTTACCCTGATCTTTGCAGACCATTTTTAAGGTAAGGGCTCTCCTTTGATCTTAGTAGGATGTTATGCTATAGCTGGATTGTGTAATATAGTATATTTTTGAGATAAATCAAAGGGGGATTATCCTTACCTAATCCCTCTCTTAATATATAATTTTTTTTGTATTATTATTATTTTTTATTTAATATATATATATATATATATATATATATATATATATATATATATATATATATATATATATATATATATATATATATATATATATATATATATATATATATATATATATATTTATAATTATTCTAGCTCTTCATCATGGTATAATGCTTCCATCATTAACAGGTATGCGTCCCTTCGTCTTCTCCTTTTTTCTTTTCTTCTCTCTTTTCTCCCCATTTCCAGTATCTGTTCGGCTGCTAGGTCTTGTTCTAGGTTTTCCATTTCATTTGTTGCACTGTTCTCTTTTAAGATATGTATTGTCTTTATTCTCTTAGCTTGTTGTTCTGATTTTTGTTCTTTTTTGTTCTGACTTTCTCTCATGGTATCCGCATTGGGTTTCTTAATTATTGGTCCCACTTCAACCCTGCAAATTGCGCTGCTCGTCTTAGCTTTAAGTTCTTCATCTGTGGCCGATATTCTTATTGTTTGTTCTGAGGTAGTTTTGTTTTCTGCCCTATCTTTCTCTTTTTCTTTTGGGTTTTGACTATCAATCCTTTTATCCACTTTATGTTTCTTTTTTGATTGTTTCTGAGTTTCTTGGAGTTCCCTCTGCTGATCTGGTAGTTGTTGTTGTTGTTGTGATTGTTTTGTCTTCGTAACTCTTGTGGTTGTTTGGTTTTCTTTATTGTGATCTAGAGAATTTGTTTGTTTCCTAACTTGCAGTTCTGATGTCAAATGGTCTGCCAATTGTTGGCTGGTGTTATCTTGTCTTGAATTTGTCGTTGTTATTTGCATAACCAGTGTCTCTGGTATTACTGGTGTCCCCTTAATACATTTCTTTGGTGTATGGCCCGTTTCTCTACATTTATTACATTTCCTGTGATATATACATCCTTTATACCAGGTTGTTACTAGGAAACCATGTATGAAACAGGTTCTTTTGATTAAAGGTAGTTTTGTTCTTTCTATTTCCAGAATCCTAGTTTCATTGAAAACGTTAAAACCTGGTATTTGTCCCATCCTTGATTTTTCCACTTTTATTCCATATTTCTCTTCAACACGTTGTACAACAATCTCTGTTGGTATTTCTATCGGTATACCTGTTATGTGAAGTTCTGCTGTTTGCTTTTTAATTCTCCTCAAGATTGGATCCGGACTCTTAATAATGGCTCTATGTCCACAAATTATAGTATCTCCGTGTGGTAATATAGGTGTTTCTTCTCTATAGCGTATGTGATAGCCATTTTTTGCATAGTTGATGGAGTATACATTTGCCAATAAACTCTCATCGTGTATCTTTAGATGTACTAGTATTGATGTTGGACTTGGCCTTCCTGCTCCACTCAATTCTGGGAATAAAATTTCATGTGCCCCATGCTTGTAGCTACATTCTATATATTCTTCCCCATTTAATTCAATTCGCCTTGTTTTGAAAAACTTCTGTAGATGTAAAATGGTTCTCTTAGCCGACATTTTTTCTCGTGCTAGTTCGTCTTACTTGCTTATTTTTTGCGTCTGAAATCAACTCACGTTGTATCCGTCTTGTTTCTTTGAATTTTAGTATATTAATATTCTTTTTCTGTAGTATTCATTTAGTGGCTGTAGATTTTTTGCAAAATGCCTCACTTTTTCCGGTGTAGTCCAATGGTAAAATTTACCCTCCGGTGGATTTCCTAGCCGTTTGCTTGGTCCTTGCCATTTTTTGTGATTGGGATAGACAGTAAGTCGACTTCTCAACTACAAGTACTGGAATCGTCGAACCGTCATGGTCCGTCGTATTTATTCCCATGTCACGGATGCCGAATGTAGTACCATCACGAGTTCTCTCACGAGAATTCAAACCGTCATTGAACTGGTATGTTCATTACCATGTGAGGGATGCCGAATGTAATACCATCATAAGTTCTCTCACAAGAATTCAAACCGTCATTGAGCTTGTATGTACATTCCCATGCCAGGGATAATATAAACAAAATGCAGTATCATCATGAGTTTTCTCAAACTCGTGAACTGCAATTGTCGTCGTCATCGCTATTTGCTGGTGTCCTTGTCCAAGATGTCAATTCGGGTCGGGCTCGAAAAGGGACGGCGGCACTCCATGTCCATTTTCGGTCGGCTGCTGTTTCTCCTTTTGAATATGTAAGTCCTCGACTAATCAAGCATACTTGTTCGGATCTGTTTTTACAGCCAACTAAAAGGATCATAAAACCTTTCGTTTATCTAATAAAATTGTGCTTTAACTCTGAGCGAATTTATCTTTATTTCATTTTATTGTTTTCCTTTTGATCTTTAAAACCATACAGATAAATCAATGACGGCACTGTGTCCGTAGCTAAAATCGTCTGCTAGTGATTTTGCGTAAAAGAGGATTTTAGTATAAACCAAGAGACACCGCATATAGTTAAATTGTTATTAGAAAGAGATAACAATTACTTCTTCTGCACATTTATCCTCAGGCTTCGGTAGTTGAAGCATACACAATGCAGTAAATTATTATAGGTCATTCTCAATGCTTTTCCTTCAAGTAATAGTCTGAAATTCTCATGAAAGATTCAGTCTCAAGATTTAAAGTAAAGAAAGAATATTGTTTGCGAGATATACAATTGCCATAGACACTTGGAAGACGGCTTGGGCAAATGACTAAAAGAGGCTATCTGATTAATATTTACGATGGATTAGAAAAATATATGTCTGGAAGTAAAGATTCAGGCCAATTATGTACGCGATGGTTTGTCTCCTGAACAGTAGCTAATTCTTATACAAATTCTGCCCTAAAACAGAAAGAAACGCAGGCAAAGTGTCTACATCTCTGCAAATGGTTTATTACATTTCCTTTCAGTTTAACTAAAGTTGAATACAACACAATAGTGATAAAGCATTATCCATTCAGTTTAAGTAAAGTTGAATACGACACAATTACATAAAAAAGCCGACTCTCCTGGATCAAGTCTAGTTGTATGTTCTTTGCGATGAGATTTGTTTATACAGAGTCTACTTGAAGCCAATTCTAACCAATTTTCAAAATGAACGTTTTTTCCACTAATACACTCGCTGTCTGTCTGTCTGTCTATCTGTCTGTCTGTCTCTCTCTCTCTCTCTCTCTCACACACACACACACACACACACCATTTATGATCCCATTTATGAGTGAAGTTGTTATCAAGCGATGTAACTGACACAAAGTTTATAAGTTATCTGCGTTTTGATGTTTTATAACGTATATGATATATTAGATTATCTGCTTTAGAATAATAGTATTCAGAACAATATTGGAAAATATGTAACAAATCAATAAAATATAGTAATTCAATTTCGACGTACGAGAAAGAGTATGTTGTAACGTAGGGTAATAATCTCGCGTTGTAAATTATATGTTACTGTATTGTTTCCTTTCATTGTTGTTGTTTTGTTGTTGTATAATTCTATATCGCCTTCTAAAAAATCAATTTTATCAGAAAATTATCATAATATTACATTGGTGACAGGCATTACATTAAGTTTAAGGAAAATAAATTATTTGCGTTAGATTAATGTAATTCCTAAAGATGAAGTATCAAAGTATGTTAGAGTGCCTGAATATGGTTCATATCCTAAACCGTTAAAAACTGGGACACTATATATATTTTGTATTGGAGTGTCAAGGCATTAGTTTATGGCAAATTCGTTTTGCTCTACTTAAAATTGAAATTTAGAGTAATATTTTGAATGAATGCGCATTGAAGCAACTTTTATAGTTGGTCTGGAATTATTGGATTTTGTTTTACTGTCGGTCCAAGTCATTTCTGATTTTCTGCGTGTGATGGACTGGATTTGTTATCTGAGTCAATTTCGTGCGAGGTTCGTGTGATTAGAGCAGAAGATGTTCTGTCATTGATTCTTTGGAATCATAATGTGAGAAAAATATTAAATCTTTTAATTGAACTTATTTAAAAAGACTAATGAATAACACATTCATTTCGTTTTGAGTAAAGTAAAAAAAATGATGAATTCTGTTGGAAGTGTAATAGAAATTACAGTACAATTTTACAAGTCTTGTAACCCATGACGTGGGTCATGTAATTCGTATTGGCAGAGCTAAGAAAGTCCGTTCTGAGGAAATTCAAGATGCAAAAATCTAAGTATATTTATTACTATTCTTATTACCAGCTAGAAAAAAAATATGTGTATGCCCTGTTACTTACTTGCATGATAGCTGTTGGAGTGATCTCAACTAGTTATATGACCCATGTGGCTTCTGCCGCAAGCCTGCTATAGGCCTAATCTAAAACAATGTATCAAAACAGGTAAAATTGCACAGTAGCTGCTCTATGTCAATCCATTTAGCCAGCCGAAATAAGACTTCTTTGCAATCTGATTAAAATCTGATCTCCACTGACCCTTAAGCAGTCACTGTTAGATCTTCATGTAGGACAGTGGAGATCTGATTTTAATCAGATGGGACCACTTTGTTATCTTGGCTTTTTAGCTCTGACGCTCTTAGATTTCTACCAAACCCTTCAATTTCAATTTTTTCTAGAATATTATGTTTTGACTGACTTGTAAAAGGGTACGTATCTGATAGATTTTCGATAGCCATTGGCCTCAACATGCTTTGCTATGCTATTTGTATAGACCCTTGAGATCAATGATTACATTTCTTTGAAATAAGTGCGTAAACGATCAGAATAGTATTTTCAATACTGCGTGTCTCACGTTTGTTGTGGACGTTGTGAATCATTTCTTTGCTTGGTTGGATGTTTTTTTGTGGCTCAGTGAACTCGTTCAAATCTATGGCTACAAGCAACTGGCTATTTACGGAATAAATTAACTCTTCGCAGCCCTGTCCAGTGTGTCCTCTACCAAACGCGCAGACATTCACATACCGGCTCGCTTACTGAAACAAGTGGGAAACATAAACTAAGCAATATAACGAACCAGCAAGAAGTATTTCAAACATTTAAATTTATTTTCAATTGATTTAAGCTGTGTTATGATTGAATTAGCATAGTTACCGACCTTGCAACTGTTTTTATCGATCGATCGATCGATCGAGAGAGAGAGAGAGAGAGAGAGAGAGAGAGAGAGAGAGAGAGAGAGAGAGAGAGAGAGAGAGAGAGAGAGAGAGAGGTGTGGTACTGGGGCTGGGGAGACTTTCATCAACGCATTTACTGAATGCCCACCCTAATGTGTTCTCTTGGTCGATTAGTCAGTCTGCTGTCTTACCAACCAGTACAGAGAGAGAGAGAGAGAGAGAGAGAGAGAGAGAGAGAGAGAGAGAGAGAGAGAGAGAGAGAGAGAGAGAGAGAGAGAGGTGGTACTGGGGCTGGGGAGACTTTCATCAACGCATTTACTGAATGCCCATCCTAATGTGTTCTCTTGGTCGATTAGTCTGCTGTCTTACCAACCAATACAGTTAGAGAGAAAGGTTCGGTTGGGGAATAGAACGTCATTATGATAATTTAATGTGTGTGTGTGTGTGTGTGTGTGTGTGTGTGTGTGTGTGTGTGTGTGTTACTGGCGATGAATAACGTATGTGCGTGTGGTTTGTTGTGTTCTCTTGGTCGATTAGTCTGCTGTCTTACCAACCAATACAGTTAGAGAGAAAGGTTCGGTTGGGAAATAGAACGTCATTATGATAATTTAATGTGTGTGTGTGTGTGTGTGTGTGTGTGTGTGTTACTGGCGATGAATAACGTATGTGCGTGTGGTTTGTTGTGATAACGTGTGTTTTGGAAAAAAGGATACACATAATTTAAATCGATACAATTTATTTAAAGTTGTTGAAAATACATCAACAGGATATTAAAATCAGCTAAACTTACCTCTCAACCAATTTAACACATTGTCATTCCAAACGTCAAATATAATAAATCGTCTCACAACTTCAGTTCCTTTAAACAATCGTACTCGCCTGTGGTACGACGTCATAATGATATTTTCGATGCAAAGCGAATATATTTAGCTGAACAATTCTAGGGGGAAAACTTGGAGGAAAGAATAGAAACGTTAGTTCCACAAAGCTTCAGATACATAAGAAAACGCCATCTAAGAAAAAACCCACATTTTGTCATTATTTAGAGTCCCGTGGCTACAAATAGTCCGAGTCCTGTGGTATATGTAGTTAGGGTCCTATGACTTCAAGTAGTTTGAATCATATGGCTACAAATATTCAGAATCCTCTGGCTGTAGATAGGCTCAATCACATGGTTACAAGTAGTCGAGTCATGAGGCTCTAGGTAGTCTGAATCTTGTGGCCATAAATAGTCTGAGTAAATATGGCTCTAGGTAGTCTGAATTTTGTGGCTACAGTCAGAGTCCTGTGGCTATAGGTAGTCTGATTCCTGTGGCTACAAATAGTCTGAGTCCTGTGGCTATAGGTAGTCTGCAATTACATTTACATTTAGCTAAACAATCCTTGGGGGGAAAATGGAGA